>JAULBW010049328.1:0-57515 GCA_032358265.1 Vaucheria bursata
ATTCTAGATGACTCTCCACAAATCAGCGAATGGGAATGAGGCTAGTCATCAAGTTCAAGCTGGTCATCAATTATTCTCTTATATATTTCATCTTCCTGTTTTCTTGTCATTAGTGGAAACACACAAATATATACACATACGCCAATAAACTTGTATTTCATTATTTCTCTTGTTTCTTCTATTGCTGTAATCCATCTTACTTGTTCCAATCTTGTTTCTTGACCCTTTTCCCTTTCTTAACAAGTCTTGACAACACTTATTAAATGGAAAAAATTCATGTCACAGCTATCCAGATGATTATAACCGGAAAAGTAAATAAAGTTGAAGTGCGTTCACTCATAATCAAAACAACTAAATAAAATTACCATCAAATTTATATAGAATATTACCCAAGTTAAACATCAATCTGACTTTAATGATTGATGCAATTTTTTTCCATTTAAATTTGCTAAAAAAGTACAATTTATAGATTACATTTTTTCTAGACCAAGATATGTGGAGATGTTTAGCATTGTTACGACCAGAGCAAGTATAGTTGCATGGGTTTATCTCAAACTGTGGTTTTAAATTATTTCAGGATCAGAAGAAATGCCTAGTTATATATTGTAGTAAATATCCATAATTGTTAGTATGCATAGTATAGCAGTAGTAGCAGTACATATATGCTACATGGTTTAACTTGATTCATGTAATTTGTTTTGAATTATGTTGTTTTGCTTCAGTGGTGGAAAAAATATTAAATAATACATGTTTCTTGTTGATTTTGATTTTTCTTTCTTATGCTGTAACTTCAAGAACTGATACACAATTTTGTTCTTGTCCTGCTTTTGAGTTTCATTCAAGATTTTAGTTTTTCTTTGTTGAAACATTTTTGATGAATATGCGCTACTTTTTTAATGATGTTAATGTAGATTTCAAACAGATGTCATAGACTCTTTCCATCTGTTTGTTTTGGCACTGGCAAAAAATATTTGTCACAGCTATCATCTGTAAATTTTTATACCTTGACTATGGAAAATAAGAAAGTAACAAACCAAGCCATTTTTCTGTGTACATGTATGAAAGAAGTTATTTTTTAGTGTTTATTTATAACTGCATCTGTTTTGCATGAGATCAACTTTTGAGGATAACTCAAATATAATATTTTCGAATCCGAGTTCTGATGCTAATTTTTTTATAGCAAATTACATTTCTATGCTGTTAGGAACTAACTTTAAAAGAATTAGTTCTTAAGGGAATTGCTCTTTTAAGAGTTATCCCATTATTTAGCTGCATCATTTTGTGACTCTTCAAATAGATTGGCATTGAGACTTTGTTTGTTGTGTTGCTGAGTGTGTTTCTTATTCACTCTCAGCAATGCAAATTATGTTTGTACAATATTATCATGCTTCTATAGTCTTTGTGTCCTTCTTGTTACCACCTTGTTTGCTGCATTCATGATGTATGCTGATTTTTTACACCTCCCCAGATTTGATTCTAGAAGTATTTGATAATGTTAACAGATAACCAGAAGAAATAATATGAAATGATACAAAAGTGGATGCTTACATGTTCTTTACTTACGATATTAATTCAATATGTGGTATACAAACGCATGAATTTAATCCATTTCCAATAATCAAGATGAAATCAAAATATTTTCAAAAAGGAAACTAAAATTTTTGGTTAAATTTAGTTAGAGCAATGAACTTGGTAGAAATAAGTGTTCAAAATGTGGAATTGGTTTGGGCACTTTAAATTATTTGTGGCTATAGTTAAATGTGAATCATATTTTCATATTTTGCTGATGGATTGTTTTCTATATAATTTTCATTATAACCTCAACTGAAATTGTTCTTTATTTGAAGAAAAATAGTATTAATGCTAGTACAGAGACTAAGCAAAAATACAAATTTCCAAAATATTTGAATTTTTCAAGCTATACTGCTGTTCAAATGTGATTTGATAAAGTAAATAAATAAGTGGTAAATAGTAACAAATAAGCAATACTTGCTGGGAAGAATGATATCATTTCAACTATATCTGCTGAAAATCACAAAGACCTTTTCCCACAACCCAACATAACTTCCCCTGAGTGCAGTCATATTATGCTGATATGCATGCTTTATACTAGGAATCAATAGATTAAAGACTATGCATATAACCAATAGTAAGCATAACCAGAAATCCAAAGAAGACACACGCAGCCAATAATGTATTAATCCCTATTCATGTGTTGCCAAGAATGAATCTTGTCAACGCAATACTACTTAAGAGTACACGCATATGAGAACACACTTATGAGAACATATTTATGAAAACACACTAATGAGAACACTCTTTAAGAGAATATACTTTACAAGAATGCATATATAAGACGAATTAAGTCCATAGAATTATAGTTCCATAACAGATCACAGCAAAATAGATCAGATCCTGACACTTTAAAGGTACAGCATAAAAAAGCCAACTTGGCTTCTCTTTGGAGAAATGAAAAAAACATTGTCAATTATAGAAAAATAAGGATAATGTCAAAATGAAATATATCATGAAAAACTTACTTCTAATTTTAAAATATCTCATATTATCAGCAATGTGACTTGTTGAAATTGTAGCGTGATATCTATAAATATAATTTTTAGATTATAACATCAGGCTAAAACTGAGAAAATATACTGAAGTTACAAATAGGGAATAAACTCTACAGAGTCTTTGTTTTTTTTTAATGAGTGAGAGGAACCTTAATTAAAAAGCTTTTTGCTAGCTGACATGTGTTGAAGTTTTGTTGAATTTGAATATGCTAGCAGTGAGTTATGAAGTTATATTGTCTAATTCTGTGAATAATAAGGTTGATAAATAGGATGCATTAGTAACTAATTATGTGTACATCATCTATTAATGCAATTTTACACTGGAGTCTTGAGGATATTCATGACCATTTTTCTCTTGCGTTCTTGCAATATTTGGCTACAAGCGTATTATCTTGGTATCATACCAAGCACTACCATGTTGTACAAATATTATTATGAAGGAAAGATGTTACAGTGCATTCGACTCTTTTACTTTGAAAATTACTAGAGTTCGCATGAAAAGAGAAATCTGTTCATCTCACGTGCTTCTATTAACTGCAGCTTGGAAATAAAAAATTGAAAATGTTGAAAAACTTTCAAATATATCTAAAACGAAGAAAAAAGTATTTAACTATAAAAAACTCCGTAGTATTTTGGACATGGTGCAAATAAAGTTGAAATTTCAAAATACAAACTGATTTTCAAGGTACCTCTGATGATAAAAACTGATGCTCATTGTCCTATTGTATCACACCTTTTCAATATCTTTGCAACATACGAAAATAGATAGCACATAGTTTTGTGGGATGGACGCTGATTCATAAATGTCCATGGAAGCTCTACGTGGTGCCCTTCTAGAATTCTATTCACCTAACACGTCCCAAGAGATAAAGAATGAAATTGAGAAACAGCTGACAAATTTTAAACGGCATCCTGATGTTCGAAATGTGGCATTTCAGATATTACAGATGCCGTTGCAGAATCTGGCTGATTCGGATCTTTACTTGCTCTACTTTGCTGGAAGTGCGTTAGAGGAACTTGTGCAAAAAAAATGGCAAGATCTGCCTTCCACTGATCATCGACAGCTGAGGAGATTTCTTTTTTCATTTGTTGTAGATTCATGGGGAAAAGTTCCCAAGTGGGTTTTGACAAAGTTGCACAAAACTCTGGTCGATATCGGAAAGCACACTTGGCCTCAAGATGATAGTGAATTTCTATCTGATGTGCTAATACTTGTAAAACAACCACAGACTCGTTCATGCGGATTGTTTTTATTTGCTCTTGCAGTGGAAGAGTATATTAAACCTGATCTTCTACTTGTTATGAAACGGAAGAGCGAGTTGCATAATGCTCTGCGCGCTGCAATGCCATCTATCTTGTTGTTAATGACTGACATTCTTATCGAAAGCTTAGGGTCAATATCAGTTTCTCAGGCGGTGAGTTTTTTATGCAATAAATGATTTTTTGTAAGTTATTTTTTCTATATTTGAACATTGGACTGGCCTGCAATCGTTGCAAAGTCATATCTTACTCTGTATTTTTATATTTTTGCTTTTTTATAATTAAGCAGGCTTCATGCGATGCTATGATGGCTGCCCTTCGTAGCTTGGAAGTGCTACTGGGATGGACAGAACTCTCGCAGGTAGCATCCCCTGAAATGCTCAGTGCATTGTTTAAAATTGTAGAGGTAGCAGCTAAAGGATATGAAAAACTATCAGATTGTAGTGAACATGCTATCGTATGCATCACAGAGGTACCTAATTATATATTTATATATTCCCATTTATGATATTTTTTTAGAGTACCTTTTTCAAAATATCAGCTCTGTGTAAAAGTCTTATATTCTATATTAAGAAAGATAACATTCTACAGTAAACTTCAGATAGAACGATAAAATTTCTAAAGAATTTTACTTTCAACAAGTAAACCAAAGGCCATATCGTTTCCAATTTCAGCTTGAAATTTTTCTGATTTATTGATTCATGGATATAAAAAATTAATTTGATGAAAATATAGCTATATTTTCAGTGTTTAAAATATCAGTGAGCTAAAAATTTGTTCTATATTAAAAAATTAAACAGCAAAATTCTCGTTACTTCAGGAATATCTTCAAGTAATATACATGTGTTCATATTTGAAGTTTTTTCTTTATTTCGAGGGGGGGGTAGCAAATTACTACTTTTATAAATTTGCACTTTTTTATAATATAATATTTTGTAATTTATGTTTACTTAGATTCTTGGCAAAAGGAGAGTCCCTACTGATTTGCAGCCCCTTGTGCTTCAATTGGCACACCATATGTTAACAGTGTTAAGATTGTTAACGGATAACAACGGAGCTAAATTTGCATCTGCCAGCGAGTCATTCATATTCAGCGTGAGTATTTTTATTCTGAAAATAGCTTTCTCACTATTTTATTTCCTACATATCTGTTTACTTATGCTAAAATTTGATGCTCCGCTGATATCTTGGCTGTAAATTATTTATACGTTGTTGATATTTTATAAATTGGTGGTCAACTATATAATATATTATTTGGTAGCTTTACACTCTGTTGACTTGCCTTTGTAGGTGAATCTTGCTATCACTAATTCCATCGATTTATTGTTTATGGTGTAATTGGTGGTATCAGCTTGTGTTAAATCAGCTATATATGCATATTACTACTTGTTAGACATAAATTTTGGTAAAATTAGGTATACGTAACTCTTTGAAAAGAGATTCAGCATGTTATTTCATATATGCATTAATTTTTTCATTTTCTACTTATTGTAGTGGGAAAATTTAGAATTTAGCGTGTTTTACACCAAACCATGTTCATATCTAATTTTTGGTAATAAATTGTATAAACCTTAACCTCCCAAAAAGCGCTAGAGTTGCTTGCTGCAGGATAACAAAAATTTGATATGTCAAATGACCACAAATGCTCGCGTTAGGAACATGTCAGAGTGTTTTTTTGGAATCAATTTGATTCGTTGGGAGTAAAAATACTACTTTACCGTTGGTGGATGTGCATTCAAATAAGAATTCATTTTTAAAACCAAATGCTGTAATCGTTTTGTAGCATATGGAATGAGTTCTTTCAAATTTGAAAAAATTAGAACTTATTTTTTTGTAGATTGTTGAATTACTGAATATTCTATTAGAGCTTCACCTTCCCCGCATAATCCAAAGCGAATCAGGACGAAATTTCCCAGTTGGAGATTTACTAAGTCTGCTGGCAAATTTTACGTTTCAACAGCGCGATTGTGATGGTTTCAAACGTTGTTTGCTTCCGTGGACTGCATTCATAACTATGATTACTGAAGCTGATTCGGAATATGGCGAGATGGCAGCTCTAGCGCAGCAGGTATTCATATATATGCATACATTGACCTTCGGCTGTAAAAAATTTTCTTTTAAGGGATGTTCGCTCATAATGAATACAACAGCATAATTCGATGGTCCTGCTAGATTCGTTACATTCGGGTTTTGCTGCATACATGCTAATGTTTCTTCTTTTTACATTTCCAGCATTTTTCTTATATATTAGCACTTGAATTCACTAAAATTGACAACATAATTTTAAATATTGATGAAATAGCCATAGAGTCTGTTTTTTCGTTAATAAGTAGTACTGTACATATTGAATTCAAGCCTTTATAGGACGATCAATTGTTTAAATTATTGTCTTTTCTGGTTCAATTTTTCAATATTTTTTACTGACTTATTGTAATGAGAAGGCTTAGAACAGCTATAAAGATAAAAAATCAAGTAGATGGGACACATTTCGCATTAATACTAATCCATGTTTCAAAGAGCTTAGATTATTAAAAAATATTTTGTTACCATAACGAGTCGAGTTTCCAATGCTCAAAAACAAGCTTGAAACAAAGTTACTTCTTTTTAAAAAATTTATTTTGGTAAAAATTAGTACTACTTTCTAATTCCCTCCCCCCCCACCATTGTTATTGACTTTAAGAAAATGAATAGTCGAAAAAGTTTTACCCCAGGGCATCTATCAACTAAGAACAGTTAAAATTAACCTAGCTATCTACCAGTACATGTCCCTAATGCTTTACAATATTTGGTCCAAAATCCGCGAGTTATCGTCCATTCTTTTAATTTGAGCTAAATCATATAGCAACTTTGAACTGTACAGTTTAAAAATAAATCAACCTGTATCAAGTTTTTTCTTTAAATTTTACACTGAGTTCGCTCAATATGATCAGAAAAAGAATGTAAGTTTTGTGGAAATTAAATTTTTCATCTTAATTGAATATTAGCATTCTGAGGGGTTGAGATGGGTTTGTGAAAAGCTACTTGAAAAGGCACTGTTTATGACGAACGCGGAAGGATTATCTCAGTTAGAGGAAACAGAGATAAGTGGCTCAACGGGTAACAGATCAGCAGTTACTTGTGAACTGTTGCCTTGGAATGATTCACGTGAGATGAACTGTCTTGGGGACAATGAAGGTAATCCGTAGATTTTTTCAGTCTTGCGGTAAAAAAAAAATTGCAGGAAAGTACTAAGATGAATATATTCATGTGCTTTAACTGGTCTAGAATAAAAAAACTATCATCGTCACAATTGATGTTAGTACATCAAACTTTTTTTTATGTTTTCCAAGGGCTTAACAAGAAATGTTTCATCTAAAGTCTTAACTGTAGCTTAAATGTACTTTCTTACCTTCTCACCCTCGTGAACATATAATTTAAGAGGTTTATTTTTTGGAGATGTATATAGATGAGATCTACTGTAAAATTTATCAAAAAAGAATTTTTTATTATACGATTTAGAACAAAATTTATTTGGACATGATGACCAGCTATAACTACATGCATGTTTTTTATGAATTGATCTTTTTAAGCTTGGGTCATTAATTTAAAATGCTCGCATACGTACATCAAATAAAGTTCAGTTTTTTCTTGTTTTTGCCATAGAGTCTTTATCGGAACTGGATGAATTTGTGAATGAAATCTCAAATCTTCTCACTCTCTGCTCACGATTACCCCAGATTGCCCACCACTTAGGGGTTAGGGCCTTATCTTTGTTTTCGCTGGCAGCCTCAAGTCCATCTACTACCTCTGCTTCTGCGGATAGGCTAGTGCGGGATGCAACTACCTTATGTTCACTTATAGGTAGATCTAGCAATTTTCTCTATGGGTCTTGTGTACAAAGAAAAGATGCTCGACTCAAGATTTTCAATTTATAAAAGTTACGCTATAGTACTACAATTCTTGGGTTAAAATCTCTAAAAACTGTGGAAAAAATTAATTCAAATTTAGTAATAGTTTCTCTATGAAAATCATAGTATTTAAAATTATGGAACTATTTTAAGCAAATGTATTTTAATAATGAGATTATTTTACTGATTGATTTTTAGAGGGAAATTGGTAAAATGGAAAAATTACGAAAACCTCTGATGTCAGGTTTGAATATTTCTTTTATAGCACAATGATATTTATTAAACATGCGTCTTATAGCGATTTTTGATGTCTTTGGTATTCTCTACTAGTCACCACTTGTCTGCGCGATAAATTTATTTTAATTGCTGCCCTGATTTGCTCGATTTTTTATTCTTTGAGGATGCATATAAGCTAATAGAAGTCGTTGTTTATGTTTTCTCTCAGTATTTTATAACCAGTTCGTTACCTTTCTTTCTCATTTGTCTATCTTCTTCTAACGCATTTGCATTGGAGTCCTTAAATGCACTGCTGTGGGGCGACCAAGAATCAGTCCCATCGTCAAAAGAGTCAATATTTAATTATTTGAAAGAATTATTTTACAGAAAGGTTCTTTGCTAGTTGAAAAAGAAGAATATTGACCCTTTTGTTGGTGGTGCAAGATCTTGGTCGCTCCACGGTGGTGCAGATTTCAATGTTACATTTACATCCGTCATGACATTTTTCGAGCTTCCTCAATCAGTTACTTCAAATTACATTCTTTTAAAGAACTGATATTTGAAAGATTTCATCAAGTGTGCGCCAATTACTTTTTATTCGTTTCTCAAAAGTATGATCGGAGCTTCTCTAACGGTGCTACCAGTGGCTTGCTATTGGTTAGGGTTACCAGTAGTAACCCATATGAGTTACTAAAACTCAATAAAAGAAAAGCTTTGTAACACAAAGAATTTTTTATAGAGCTCTGTTAATTGAAATTGGTGGCTCCAATTATAAGCAAGGCAACTCGTGGAAAATTAGGAAATCTCATACCATATTGTGTACAGTAGACTTATGATATAACAACTTTTACTTATCATGAAAATACAAAAAAGTCATAGTGTGCAGCTTCAGATTTTCGGATAAAGCGAATTAGTTTGGTTGTCCGATAGGTTCGTTATGCTCAAAGTTTATTGTATACTGAATTGTTTGCATCAACTAGCATTTTCTTTGTATGAATCGAATGGTATTTCAATGAAACGACGTGCATCGTTACCAATTTTATTGATAGGAGGTAGCGGAGGAGAGCAGGCTTGTTTGGAGGCAGCTTCAGTAGCTCTCGGGGCCTGTAATAGTATGCAAGCAAATCGATCATCTCAGTTTGGGCCTTCTCAAGGTGAGGCATTGACTTTTTGGCATTTTTTTTAATTTGTGCAATTTGATATCAAACCATATTTAAATTACAAAAAATGAATATCATTTTGCAGAAATTTTTTTGCGAAATAAACTACTTTATTAGGGCTTCAAAAGGGGAATAAGGTTTTTGGTTCAATGTCTATTTTTACATCTATATTAATTTTTTTCTGTTTTTTACTTAGTTCGCCTTATAGTGGCCCTTCTAGATGTCATGGCCCGTCTTGCCCCGAACCTCACTGTATCTACCTCTGGCGTTGAGAGTGTTAATAGTATTATTTCCATAGTGGCTTCAATTTTGGACCACCAAGCTTCGGCACACGAAAATGTAGTAATGGCTGCAATACGCGTCCTTCGAATGCTCTCGACTTCAAAGTTTGCAAGTGAACTGGCATCAAATGAAAAGATTGGTTTGTTGATTCAAGCAGGGTCGAGTTTTGGGGGGGCGGCAAGGGGGTTTGCGTGGCTATCACCACGAACGACAGCTGCCGTGTATGGAGTACTTGCAGGGGGGGTATTGCTGCCCAGTCAGTGTCTTACTGGGCCTGAGATTGAGAAACTCAGCCCGAGATACGAGCGTCGCCTTGAGGCTACTTTGGCTTTAGCTAGACCATCTACCACTGCTCTTATTGCTGCAACGTCCGTGGGTATTGACTTTGAGATTGTAAATGTAAGGTCAGTAATGACTACAAATTTTATATTCATGCATAGTTTTCCATATATTTAGTAGGATGCATGCATTTGTTTGTTTTGATCTAATTATCCTTTGTGGATACATGCGCAGTACTTTGTCCCGATATTTCTATCAATAAGGATGACTTTCTTTGTAATTTGCGTACACAGTTTTTTTTAATTCGCATTAGGCTGATTGAATTCTGATACAGTTACTTTTTTATAATTCCAGTTTGTAATGCACATATATATTTCTTTCGATTTCTAAAAATATCTCTTGCTCTCCCACATTCCTATAGTCCATGTAGTCGTAATTATTCTATAATGTTAATGAAAGAGATTGAACAAGTATCTTTTGTCATTTTTCTTAGTGCTATGATATTAGTGGCCTTCTGCCGTACTCTAGGATCAGCTCCTGCCCCAGGTAAAGCAGCATTAAATAGGGCTGTGATTCCTGGACTTGAAGCCATACCAGCCCTTATTGCCCCCTGTTTACATGAAAGTGCCCACAACCCCACTGCTGGAACTTGCTCATCAACGCTGCTTACACTTTTGGCAGCGTCGGCTTCTGCTTTATCGTTAGACTCAGCAAACTCGCCGATTTTTGAAGCGCTCGATATTTTAGTTGCTCTTTCATTTACAGATGTGGTATGTTATTCTAAATGTATCAATACTAATGTTTTGTATAGTAAACTTCGGATACAACAAATTAACAAAATAGTCATATTGTGCCAAGTTTAGATTTCGATTTTTTTTATTTATCAAATTAATTTGGTTATCTGGTCAGATGTTCAATATGTTCAAGGTTCATTGCGCTTATATATGTAAATATACGTGTAAATTTATTTAATATGTTGGAAAATTATTTTTCATCATTTTTAGGCGTATAGAGGGATACAAGGACAGCTATTACTTACTGGAGTATTCAGGCTCCTCACAGCTAATTTGGCCTCTCGCTCGCCTCGTATAACTACCCTTGCCCCCAGAGCTGCGTCATTTGCACTACAAATGTTCGCAAACTGCCCGGATGGAGATGGTGTAATGCCTGAGATTCTTGCTGTTATCGAGGCACTGCTCAGTTACCAGGTGGATTATGCATATCCATTAAAAATTTCAATGTTATTTTTAATGGTGATAAATTTCTCATAAACCCCCCCCCCAAATACACTTCACTTGAATCCATATCTGACACTTTTGTAAACATTATGCAGCATGCTCCACAGTAAAAGCGATATTTTTTTATTAATTCAAGCTCAATTTAAATCTAGTCTGGTCAGGTCGATTCTTTCAAGAAGTTTGCACTTTGTCAAATGATTTTGGCCAGACCAGATTGAAATTTGGAAAAAATATTTATTTAAGAATTTGTTACCTCTTTGTCTCGATTGATGTAATACTCGACTCTCATTAGCCAATTCGTTTAAAGAGGTATTCTATATTACACAGAAAAACTGAATTTACCAGTTTAGTAGATAGTTTGGCATATTTTAACCTTTTGGAATTGCTTGAATTCAAATCCGTATGAATGGAATCGTATTTTTTTGTTTTTAAAAAATATGAATTCAGGCAAAATTATGAAAAAGTAAATATTCAAGAACAGGGCTCAGCATAGGTACAGTTTTGTTTATCTTCAATGCTTTTGAATCTTAAAATCAAAAAGCATTCATTATTAGCTACAGCGCTTCTTTGCTATTTTTGAACATTGTTTTTGTTTTATTTGAATATAGCGTCACTGCTTTATTTCCGGCCGGCTGCACGATGCGTCGGTTCAGCTTATGTCCGGTGAGACGGGCTATCTCTTTATTCACCTCTGCACAGCCCTATGCCATTGCATTTGGGACGATAAATTGGTGGATGTGAATGCTGCCAAGGCCATTTCGGTGCTTTGCAATCAGAATAAAGTGCATAAGCTTTTCAAATTCATGCCATTCGTACAAGAATTGTTGATAAAGTTGCTTCAATCGGTAATCATGTCATTGATTCGACGGAATCATCCGCTCCTTACGGATGAACTGACAATGCTGGCAATAGAGCTTGCTGGATCGGATCAGGTGCGTTGTAGTTCATAATCCTATTTTGTATGCTTTATAAAATATGCAAATGCATACATATTTCTTAAATTACCCCCGCCCCCTCCCCCCACATGCATGCATTTCAGTATTGCAACTGCTATGCTTGATTATTCATTTCTTTACAATTGATATTTCATAAACTGATACCATCGGTTACACCAAACATTATCAGTTAATGGAATTCATCGGATTCGAGATATCAATGTACACCAGCAAAAGGGGGTCGGTGGAATGTAAAGCTATAAAGTAATAGAATGTATCATTATTAGACTATCATTAATAGTATATCATAATGTATGTTTTAGGTGCTGTTTGTCACACAGTTTCTGTTTCCATTTGTGGAAAATTTTCATCAGCTCAATGATAATCAATGGCAAGCATTAGCACACTTGTTCCCCCCTCCCCCAGCAGAAGAGGCTTTATTTGAACGAGCTATGTCTGCGTTTATTAACGATCTGCAATTTTTTCTTATGATAGAAAGCGAGTAGACAATATAATTTTATTGCAACACATGTTAGGATATCTTGATTGAATGCATTTCTGCAATGAGATCATCGAATTTTCATTGCACATTCTTCGATTTGGAAAATAGTTAAATTACGAGTAGGAACTTCAATTTTCTACCGCTTTATAAAGTATGTAGGTATTGGGGTTCTATAAACCGTTTTTGGGATAATATTATTTTGTAAAATGGTTTGTCTAAACTGTAGAAAATGGGTACAGCACTTGCATAATTGAGCAGAAATGCATCAATAATTCTGCAATACATTGCATACAGTAAAACCTCGTAAGTCAGACATATTGTACCTCCAGACAACCAAGTAGGCTGGACCAGATGACAAGACCTTGACAAGTTATTTGAATTGCTCTTTCCATTTAATATAAAGGCATCTCCTTAAGTTGGACATTGTAACATTTAGCGAGGGTTCGACTTCGAAGGTTTCCTAGTAAATAGCAGGTGGTACAAATGCTTTTTGGGACCTTCGTCCAGATAATTTGCATAGTGTTTTTAAGACTAGTTTGACTGCACTTAGCTCTTTTGGTTTGTAGCGCGAAGTACGCTGACAATGTTTGAATTATGCAACAACTCAAAAAGTTCTTCACTCAAATTTTATGCACGATTTTCAAAATTAATATTCAAAATAAGTATCAATTTTTGAAAATATTAGTTAAAATTTTTGTTTACATAACCAATTTTTGAGAAAATGAAAGCCTTCACAGCACGAGCAGTTTCGAGCCAGCAATTTTTCTATGGGAGAATAGTAAAACAATATTAGGTCCATTGATTTATTTAATCGATTCATAATTTGACAGAAAAGGTCAACATAAAATGTTACAAATTTTCTAATGGTCTTTCCATCCATTCATTGATGGACTAAAGTCTGCCACATCCTAATTTTAAGACCTGGCTGGTGAAAACAAAAATGGTGACCTAATAAGGCTTAGCTAAACTGAGATACAAACTAGCAGCAACTGTTTAAGACTGCTGACCTGTATATTATAAATTCTCTTTTTGCCGAGGCAGTAGCCTACACTACTTTGCTACTAAGAGTAAAAAATAGATGGAGACATGTAAAAGATTAGATAAAAGTACTTGCTCGAAACACCAAAATAAAGTGAATGCATACAGTCAGAAATGGCCTTACTTGCTCTGAGAATGAGAGTGCAGACACGGATACAATGAGACTGAGTGCAGACACGGATACAATGAGACTGAGTGTAATCTATTTCCACGGGTCAAGTTATTGTATGCTCAAAAGATAATCTTGCTCAAAGCAATTGAAAAGATATGTGTATCAAAGATTTGCCATTCTTTGATGTTCCAACACAATTGCCCTGGTTTTGGTTGATGTAAGAAATTGTGAAAGGAATGACACTTACTATTTTTACTATGTTGCTCGTGTTGTCATGTTTTATTGCTTTCAACCTCTAGGAAGAAATGGCATATAATGCCTCGATTTTTATGAACTGAAGAAAAAGCCTAGCCTAATAGCCTTAACTATTGCCTATCTATAAAAAATTTTCTGAAGAAAAAGCCTAGTCTAATAGCCTTAACTATTGTCATTCTATACAATAAAAATTTCCTGAAGTAAATGCACAATTAAGAAGATGGAAAATATGGAACTGAATAGGAATATAGACATTTGTTCATATTTAGACTAATGGCAAAGAATGCTCCACTTGTAATTTTGTTGTTCTTTTACCGTCGGCCCAGATAAACCTAGTTAAATAACATTTTGGTCAACAATTCCTCAAATTTAAGTGCAATTTCTGACAAAGTGTGCATTACAATTAATCTTGGTATTTCAAAACTACAACTAAAAATTAGCATAATTTATGCACTTATTTCTAACCATGTATATACTTCTTGACAATAGTTTGTGTTACTGGTTTCTTAGTCTTTTAATATTTGTCGGTAAACAGTTTGAAAAAATGTACTTGCCCAAAAATTTTTATTTCCTGTATCTAGAATTTTCCTGTACTTGCAGTCCTAGCCTTTTGTCAAAACACTTAAATATCTTTGCTAATAGCATTAATGTTGACCATTGTCAATAATATCTGGTAAATTTTGAAATTAGTTCTATAATGTCATTTTCCCTGGGTGTCTCCCTTGCTGTGCAGCAGTCAACACTAACAATATTCAAAACTACCAGTTACATACTTGAGCAGCAAAACACTAATATAATTGTTTATCATTGTTTTATGTTGCAGTTTTATCTAAATTTTTTAAAAAGAAACAAACGTATCATCAAAAAATGCTATACTTAATACTAAAACCGACACAGACAACTCTGGTGTTTTGCTGCTTACTATTTTGTTAAATATGTTTAACATACAATAATTAAAGAAAAATTGTCATTTGAACACTTGAAAGAATGTAACTGATAAAAAAGGTGTGATGCAAAAAGTAAAAAGGTTAATGGTGTTTGGTTATATTGAGATAATTAAGTAGCTTACTTGCATTAGCTTTCTAGCATTAGGTAGGTGCTGTCAAGGTTTCAATAGCTGATGTTTCACATCCATCAAAATTTTACTACAATCTGTTTTTACTCAAACAGTATTTTTAGTTTTATTCTAAAACTTTAGTACATTTAACTCATGTGTTCCTTCAAATGCAAAGTTCTGTAATGCTATTTGTCACATCTTTATCAATCCAGAATGTGTTGTCCAATTCTTTGTTATTGCGCATTATAGTTGTCAAAATTTGCCACAAAATTACTAAAATTTTAGGTTTGTACCTTATTCTTTGACATGCACAATTTTTAACTTCTGCTCTAGTTTTCATATGAACTTCCTTTTTACATCTGCTTACTTTAACAAAATGAAAACACTATCCCTACAGCATTGCACTCTCTAGCACTAAACAGTTTTTGGCTACACTTATTTCTTTATTCTAACACAGCATTTCTATTTGTTACATATGTTGCATGTTTACTTTGTTTGAAATACTATTCAGTCTTTTTCTGTTACTGATATTCTTGTAAAACAGAATATCCTGCTGTCATTCAGCTTTCAATCAGGTTTTTTGTCTAACGTTTTGCCTATAATACCTCTTTTTCCCTATTCCTGATTCTTAATAGCTGTTTTTTCTTGTTGGTCTTTTTTGTTTTTTTTAAATAATTGCTTTCGTAAAGTTTGGCTTTTTTTGGTATATTTTTTCCTTCCACCCTCTTGTCTTTACTTTTTGTTCGTTGGTCTGTTTCTTTACTTGGTGCCCTGCATCATTAGTGCATCATTTGATCTGTTTTCCAGTTGCTTGTGAACACTTTCATTATCATTATCTATTTCTTGAGAATCTGCCTTGGTCTAGTAATGTTGCCATACCTTTGATTCATTTTGTGATTACTTGACATCAATTTATCTGAAAGAAAAAAAATGAAAGCATACAATGCACTGCAATTGGGATCACAGTGCAGGGTGACAAACTAAAGAAAGAAGAGTTATGAAAACATCATTGTATAAATTCAACAAGAACTGCTACGTATCACATGCAATGGAAATGTGCTGCTATAGGAAAAGTAAAAAAATTGAGAAGTGATAGAAGAAAGCAAAACACAAAAGTTTGTAAAAGTCCAGATAGTCTATGCAAAATTGAGAAGTTTACTGGGAACCAAAAGATTATTCCAATTTTGATTGATGATGAAATAAGTGCTGCAATTGTAAATAGATTGGAAATATTGGTAAATAAACTTTATGAAATGAACTGTTGAGTGATTGAACAAATCATGAAGTAATCATGGATAGATGGATAAGATAAGTCTGAAGTAAGATATGAACTAAGATGGATGTAACGGATATAACTGATCATGGGTCACAATCTGGAATAGAAATTGAAGAAGTAACGCAGAAATTTTGATATTATTTCTGGCTTTTTTATTGCAATAATCAACTTCAGTATCTGTTGAGTGCTTGAACTCAACCGTTAGTACTTTTTTGTTTGTGATAGATTGCTCTGAATACTTTGATTTTGTTGAAGATAAGCTTTGATCGCACTTAGATTTTTAGAAATGCGTCAAGAAAACTTTGCTCTGCATTCCTAATACCTTACTTTCTGCTCCAAACTCAATTGCTTAACCTAGTAAGTTTATTGGACAAAGCACAATACTGCTTTGCTGCATAGTTCCTAAACTTGACTGTATGAAGACTATTTTATTTATGGTAACTCAATAGGTAAAATATAACAATTATACCAACAGATAAATTAACTTTCTGCTTCCTATAAAGTAACTTTTAACTGAAGGTCTGTCATGAAGTAGGTAATACCTTCAATTCATGCAACAAAAAACATATCACTCATCACTGTTAGAGTTGAATTGTCCCTAGCTTTCATATATTTGTTTATCAGCCAAATATCTTAATTTACTATTGCACTGTATGTTTCAGTTGAGCTAGTTTTTATCATTGTATGGAGGCAGTCCCTATATATTACTGGGGTACAGGAACTGATAACCCTTACTATGTACTGAGAAAAGGTATTGAAATTCATTGAAGACCTTGGATTATCACTACTGGTCAAGAATACAAACAGCACAACACTGAAAAGATAGTTTCATTCAGGGGCCATGATTACTGGACTAGTTTTGTACGTATCTTTTCTACCAATTAACTTTTTTTACCTACAGTGCTATATTCTCTCTCATAGACCTGAAGTCACAGCATCCAAAATATTTGCTTAATCTTATCAAAATGTTTTGCCTGCTCCTTGCCAATAATAAAAAAGCATTAATATTAAAAATATTTTTGGTTTTATCAAGCACCATTACATCATGATGGATCGTGTGAAAAACTATTATTTATCCTTGCATAGTGGGTGACTTAAATTCAAAGCTGGCAGCTGTTTAGTATTTATCACTTCATTTTAGCTATACTTCATGACATGGCAAATTATTTTTCTTCTATGTTGCTTTAATCTATGCTCTGCTTTTTCCAGGAAAACATTTCTTCTTGTTAACTCTTAAACAGATAGAGGGGAACCTGTTTCCCCAGTTTTGAAAGTTTTAATGGATGGTAGTAATTTACTTTTTAAGTAGTTTTGAGCTTTCTAAATTTAGAGCAGTTGATAAAACAAAGGAAAGAGTTTAAAACAATTATTTTCAATGGTGATTTTTCATAGGTAATACAGTGACTACCCTTGGACAAAGTGTAAATGATGACATATTGATAACATGTTCAATTAAGAACCTTTTAAGTGCTCTTTGAAGCAAAATAATTGATTGCAATGCTGTTAGGACTTAAGCCAATATAGTCGCACGGGTCGGAATCAAGTGACAGTTCCCAATTCTCCCAGTACCGGGACAAATTCATTGTTGCATATTTTATTTTCATAGTAAATGTTCATAATTAGTACTACATTCTTAGTAGTAGTACTAGTAGTCTGGATGTTGCATAATTCGACTTAATGCGTGCAGTTTATTTTGTATCATGTTGTTTCCGCTTCAGTGGCGGAAACAACAACAACATATAATATTACATTTTTCCTGTTAGTTTTTCTTGTTTTGTGCCCTAATTCATTGGGAAGATTAAGAATTTTGTCCTTGTCTTGCACATATTTCTGCGTGGTTAGTTCCGTCTTTACTCCATCGACACATTTGGTTTTTCCGTTTGTGACACTAGCTTCTATTGCATTGTTTTAAATTTCTTCAGCCCCAATCAAAATCCTCTTGAAAAAGATTTGCAGTTATATTTTCCATTCTGAGGGTGATAATGTGTTAGGAAAATACCAGCGCAACAAATGATACAAGAACACTTAGGAAAATACAAACACAACAAATAACATAAGAACAGATACAGCACTTGATATTAACCTACATGTGTTGCTGAAAGTGAGATAACTTTCACAGCTCAAAACATAGAAGCATGAAGAACAGGGTTCAATTCTATGAAGTAACTTGAAACAAAAACTGAAACCAAACTAAAGCTGAACTGAAACTGAACTGAAACCAAAATGAAACCATACACAAATTATATTGCAGCTACAGAATAGAATTAATTCCCTTAGGTGTTAATTCCTAGCATAATGTCACTTTTTTTGTATGTATGCTTCTAATTGCTCATGTTGCAGTGTAATTGATTGCTAGGACTGTTTAGTTGTTACTCATGTGGGTTACTTTTAATGCCATCAAATATTATGTCCACATAGCTTCAAGACAATTCAGACTCCTGCTCATGCTCTAGCTTTGTGAGTAACTCATTTCTAGATTATGATACAAAACAAATTACTTGTGCTGATGGATCCAAATTTCTAATTTATATCATTTGTTTTTTTTAATCAGTGTCATGACACTAAAGCCAGAAATCTTTTTACTAACTTAAATTGATGCCAAATTCAATACTCCATTTTGCACATTAGCAGCAGAAGTGCTCGTTTAAAATTAATTCTCATGCTGTCATAACAATATGGTTAAGAACAGCTTAAGTAATGTTTGATCACTTCAATTAGAATAAACTTGATCTTGTGCTAAACTTAAAGTTCATATCAACTTAACCAATCTAGTCAGGAGTTAATGTAATCACTTGAGAACAAGCATGTTGGTTCAAATATTTGAAGCTGCCTTGCTGATGCTGACCTTTTGAGCCAGGCCAAGAAAGCATTTAGATTTACTTAACAGAAGTAGACCAGCAACATGTACCAAAAAAGAACTTCATCTTGGGCATGATTGATCTTTCTGTAACCAATAATAAGATTGAGGCTAAAAATTTTTTAAATGCCAATAATATACTTTATGACAACAGTGATATTGATAATCCAACTCTTAAGCTCACTGACATTGCTGCACCTGAAATTTATGGCAACATTTTTTTGGCAACATTGAGCCTTGTATGAAGAACATGGAAATGTAGTAGCATGACTTTTGTATATTGAGTGCTATCAATATTGCAGTTTTCAATTTCTCCATGCATCTTTTAAACTTTATTGTCCCCAAAAACAGTTTCATATGTAGTTGGGCTGCTTCAGTAAATGTGAATTCATGTTACTGAGGTTTTGACAGCCAAATCATATTTTTGGCTAAAAAGATAGTGGATGAAAATATTTTGCTGTTGTGATTGCCGTAAATTATGAAAATTTTAATGGTTCCATTCAGAACTCAATATTTGTCAGCTTAATGTCATTGTAAAATAAAAAAAATGTTGAAAACAGAGTTGCTTGCCAAACTACATTGAATTTTGGCATATAGTTAAAAAGAACTGCTTTTTAGTAATATCTTGTACTGTCTTCTTTCGGTTATGATGGCTTAGCAATAAAGGTCTATTTCATTGGGGGGGGGGAATGAAAGATTAAGCTGAGAGCCAGACATAGAGTATGAAAATGATAGTTTGGCAGCTGAAACCTTCCAAATGGTCTGCCAGTGGAAAATAAAAATGTAGAGGGCAGTACATTGAGGACATGACTTGATAGCAACACTAAGAGAAAAATCTTTTTAAAATAATGGCCGAAACATTTTTCCCGCTTTTTTTATGAAACGCCTAAACCTTAGCGATTCTCAGGAAGTTTGGCAGTTGATAACTAATTTCCGTATCTTAGCCTATATATTGTGTAAAGGAGAGAAGCGGAGTTAACCGAGAATCCATTTGCCAAATGACAGCATCGGAATGCTCTCTAAATCCGATAAAAACTCTCCCTCCAACCTTTATAACTATGTGTACATGCAAGAAGTCAGATTGTTTGAAGCTCTACTGCAACTGCTTTGCGTCTGGAAACTCATGTAATGAAAATTGCCGTTGCTCGAATTGTCGAAATGATGTAATCCATGGAGAGGAGAGGTTTGGATATTTTATGGTATTTATCTCGCTTGGTTTTATGTATTGGCATTTTTCTTTCTTTTCATGGCTAGAAATGAAGCAGTGGGGAGTATAGATGGAAGCATGAAAATTTTTACTGTGAACAAGAAAAAACTGCATCGGGAATGTAAATTTATAATATCTTATATTTATCAAATAAATTTGAATTGCCATTGTTCAGACTAAAATTAATAAAGTGATCTGATAAAACTCGAAGCAGCCCTCAAAATATTTGGTGTACATAGTTTTATTTTTATCTTTCCAAAATTAATTGAATGATGGGAAATAATTCTTTTTATATTTTGGCAATGAAGCGAGGAAAGCAATCAAGGGCTGTCAGTGCAGAAAAACGCAATGTCTGAAGAAGTACTGCGAATGCTATCAGGTAAAATGAATTGTTTTTTTCATTTCTTATATGATACTTCAAGAAATTAGTAATGCAAAGTTTGAGTAATTTTTTTTATTAACTCGGGATGGATGTAATATGTTCAGCAAAGTGATACATCAGCTACCAATAGTCATTAAATGAAAATTCATCAATTCTTACCAAACACTTACATAATAATTTTTTAATTTGTTCAAATTAAATGCAATTAAATTTTCAAGGCCAATAAACTTTGCACTTTGAACTGTGGCTGCATTGGTTGTAGAAATACAAATGCTAGCGTTCCTATGGAAGTTGTAATCAAGCCTAGTGCTGCCTACATTGACGGATCAATTCTTCGCTTCAAGAGAAAACTGCTGGAAAAAAGCAGGTAATATTAATTCACTTGCGCTGCATGACTTTGAGAGTATTTTATGCTTGCATGAAGTTCAACCAATGAAGTTTCATTGTTCATTTTTTGTAATCTTTTCTCTTTTGGTTCTCAGTATACAGAAGGTAAGTTGATGTGATTCAGGTCTAGTCCTTTCTCATGTAAATAATCTTATATCTTTAAAGCTAGAGGCACTGAAACCGATAGCTAGTATTCGTCCCATAAAAATCAAAAACCAGAATTGGGTATTAGTTAGTTCGATTACAACGAGATGTGAACTGATTGCAGAACAATGTGAGTACCACTTTGCCATTTTTTTATGAATATGAATTTATGTTTTTGAATTCATGCGCAGTACATCTTCGAGATTCAGTTTGTAACATCCTATCAACTGTGACCCTTATATCGGTATGTCGAATTACTTTTTATCACATTGTTTATCTGTATTAATTTTCTTGGTTTGTTCAAATTTTTTTCAAGATATGTCAAGAATTATTGAAAAGTTCTATTTCTCCTACAACATCAAACACAATGATGACTGGCATTCTTCAAGAAGGTATCTATGCTTAGTTTAAATGCCTTCATGAATGCACAGTAGCAGGTACGATAATGCTTGCATGTCGTATTTCCTCTATGCAGGAAAAGACAAATATGCTGAAAAGGGCAACGATACCAGTGGTGTTGAGGTAAAAAGCCCATTTTAGTTGGATTCATTAAATATCTTCAACTCTTTTTTTTCTCTATTTTCGTAATGTGTTACATCTAGTAAGTCTAAATTCAATTGAAGTACAATATCAGCTGACGATTATACAATGATACGCAGGAAACGCCAAGTTTAGCAAGATCCAAAGGATCAGAAAATGTAATGCGCTTATTTATGTCTAAGCTTCATGAAGTGGCTCTGTCGATGCAAAATTTTGTAGCTGAAGACTGAACACATCAACTTAATTGTGCAGTAAATTAAGAAAGAAATCTTTTTTCTTCTGATTTAGTTGTTTATAATATTCCCTGAATATTCAAATTTCTTGATTTTATTTTTTATTGTCACCTAACATATTCCTGTATAAAAGAAATTTAAAAAAAAATCATACCTGCAGATAAGCTAAGCTAACTTTTTTTTCCAATATAAAAATGTGAATTAGAGTAGGAAACAGATGACATTATGAAAACTGGTGCAACTTTCAATGGATGAAGAGTTCTAGATACTGGTGCAACATGTATTGATTTGAACACTAGCCAGAAATCTATTCGGCTTATTGCCCCAAATCATGTACACTTCAACCAGTACAGGTCATTGCATCAAAAGAATCAATGCGGGTGAGTTTAACTGTGAACCAAACTCATGCCAAACTAAGTTGCTATGAGTCTTAGTTATATTGTACCAACCAGAGCAAAAGAAATATTTGAGGTTGTTTCACAACTTGAATATTTTTACAAATAAAGCTTATGCTTTATGGAATCAAAAATGTGATTAGTTTGTAAACAAAAACTTTACAAATGAATTCGATCGCGGTGGAATGATGTGCTATGCCCTAAACATTACTATCATACTCGTCTAATTCAATACTACTCGATGCTTCGATAATATTTACTTTTACACTAGCATATGCAGCAATCAAGCACAGTCCCCCGCAAAATAAACACGATGCTCTAAACATTCCTTTGCTTATCAACAGTACCGAAATCAGATACAAAGGAAGAATCAAAATTAACCGTGCACCGGAAAGTAGAGGGTTTCGAACTTCGCTAGAGATATAAGTACGTAGGGCACCAGCTGCATTCAGATAGAGTCCAACACAAAACTCAAACATCCAGCAAATGTAAATTACGAAAGGAGAGCCCCGAGAAAAGCTGGACAATAAGAAAAATGACAAGGCTGCAAAAATGCAAGTGCCCAGAAGAATTTTTAGAGGTGTTTGCTTTGAAAACAGAATTCGGTATGCGTATGAGCCTAACATTACACAGATCATCAGCTGAGAAAAAGCCTGCAACATAAACCGATACAACTACAATTACCAGACAATAAGAATATATTAATGAATGTGATAGAAGTACATTTGCGAGAATGAATGAACATCAACTCTATAAAGAATAGCATTTTTGGCAATCAGACTGCTATAACTGCAAAGTAAACTCACCAGACCCCAAGGAGGATGTTCTGGCGATGCAGCCGAATTTAACCCAGATGACAGTAAAGGAGCCCAACTCATCGCAAATACAAACAACGATGCCTCAAAGCAGCAATGTGCTACTGCGATGTAAACTGCAACTTGATTGCTCTTCACAGTAGAGATGATTCTTATGATGAGCCTACTTGAATCTGCAATTGAAGAACTCCCTCGACTAGAATCGCGGTGCCAGGAAAATACAATCAAGGCCATGTTAATTATAGACAAAACAATTCCAAACTTAAATGGACCAGTAATGCTTCCTATGGAAAGAAAGCTTTCACCTATAAGCCCAGACACAACTGCAAGTGCAGACATACAGTAATTGAGAAGGTGAAACGTCTGTGTTAGCCACTCGTGAGGAAAACCGTGGCTCATGTGCTGCTCAACCATGTATGTCTCAAAAGAGGTCTGCATGATTGCTGTTGCCAATCCAGCAGATATCCTATTTACCACAAATGCACAAATATTTTGAATAAAAAAGTGAAATTTTTCACGTAATGCGAATGCTGTACCTACTCATCATTAGCCCTCCAAATGCAGGATGCAACAGAAGGACGCAAGACAAAAGTTGGAGACTTAAGCAGCAAATGCACAAACTTCTTGGAGATACTGAACCTGGGAAGAGATCAACACAAAATGACATAGCTAATTGCGCAATGACACCCCCAAAGTATATAATGGCGATTTGGCCTTGTCCATGCGCATAATTACTAAGTAATACATAGGTGTATGAGCCTTGAAGCCAATCAATAAGGAGAGCAATCAGATACACCCGAAGAAAAGTTCTTTGAAAATCTTTAAACTCCTGATTAGACGCCGGGAGGTTTCCTTGATTAGCTTCGTTCACTTTTTGCTCATGTCTCGCACGAACCAATAAAACTAATAAGAAAAACGAAAGAAAGAACAGTCCATAACCATAGCGAGATACGACCTCATGGCTTGATTCAAATGATTTCGTCTCGAAGCTGTCTTGCGCAATCAAATTTTCCATGACGTCGAATTTTTTGCTCAAACCATTGATTGAAAGCTTCCTTGAAATTTGAGATTTATAATACAATTTTTCATGGAAGAGTAGCTTGCAGGAAATAAATTATGATTGTTATTCAATGAAGTGTTGAATCTATGCCAATGTTATACAAATATCTGATGCAGTGGATCTGGGCTTATTTTTACTCTATGGGCGCAATTATGAAATTTTGACGGTTGCTCATTAAAACGCGAGCAAGGTAAACTTTAAATATAAGGGATAAATTAAGCTTTCTTCTTTGACCTCGGAAATTTGTCCCAAACAAAAGGGTATACTAAATTTTTTGTATATGCCACACCCTGAATTAATGCGATGAAACTTTACTGGATAAAACTCTAGTATTGTTTTCAGCTGCACTATTCAATAACACGTCCAGTTTCAGTGATGTCCAGATACTACACATTTGGTAACATCTGCTGAAACAGTAACATCATTTTATATGATTCAGTATCATTTCAGTAACAACAATTTGACAAGATTTTACTGCATACTAAGCGCACATAAATCAGGGTCACAAAGAAACCAGAAAAAATAATACAAAATACATGCAACAATAGTATATTTATTACTTTATGTACATGTTGCCAAGAATGAATCTTGTCAACACACTGAAAGATGAAGCTATTTTTATTTGAGATGCTTACAATCAAAAGCAAACATAAACAATGACATGATAACACACTATCACAGCAAAAACAAAACAAAATCCAATCACAGCATTCAAGTAATTGTTACCCAATATCCTATCCAGTAGCAGTACTGTTCCGGTACTGATCATTCAGTATTATAACTGGTAATAGGTCCAGTAGCCATAAAACGCTGCTGAAAACTTCTATTGAGAAATTATATACAGTACTACTTGGTAACATGTAGAGGCTTAATTGAACTGGACAGAATATTTTTTAGTAACACTGAAGAATCTTTGGAATGTGTCCAGTAATATACCCAGTAACATGTCCAGTGATGTACCCAGCATTATGCTTTTGCAACATACTTGAAGATATAGTATGCAACCAACTGTAGCAAAAACAAGGTAAGACAAGATGAGAGATACACATTTTGTAGTATACTATAACTTCAATGTAAGAACTTGCAAACCTTAACCTACATGTTTGGAAGTCTCGCTTCCAATTGCCAAAAACATGACAGACATAGTTTATGATCAATTTTGAACCATAATCAAATATCAATGGTTTGATTCTACCAAATTGTAGTAATCTTAACAGTCATCTTTTTAGCTTTAGACTTCATCTTAGAGTTGAAATGATTCATGAAATCTTTGACATGCTCTACTCAATTGTACAAATTCTCCTCAGGTTTCCAACTATTATTGTTGGCTGAATATCTATTCCATGACACCAGCAACGTAAACTTATCTTTCACTTTTTTTGTACAGTATGTCTTCAATTTCAAGCAAATCTCTGGAACTATCAATTATAATAGGCGGAGTAGCAGCTACATATTTATAGGGTACAATTCTTTACATGGTGATAACAAGGAAATATGGAAACCTTTGTATATTCTTTGCATGCCGTGAGAGAGTTTCAAACTGCAGGCCATAGAATTGATCTTTCTCTCTATTCAAAGCAGTCCAAACTTTTCCCAATCTAGTTTTAAACAAGGTCATGTTGTCTTGATGTGTTGACAATTTAAAAGCACCTGATCAACAAATTTAAACAACTCTAAGTACCTTTTTTTATTTGTAAAATTTTTCAATGAATCTCAATCAAACTTGAATTCTTCACAAATAATGTCAACTTTACTCTTAAAACTGATTAAGTGCTCCTGTAAAGCTGGTGGTAATGTTGAAACTAACTTAGTTGATCATTTAGACAGGGTTCATAGCCATAAGTAGTCTGGAAAGGTGACATTTTGATTATGGAATGAAATTTTAAATTGTAATACAGTTCTGCAAATGACAAATTATTATCAAAACTTTTCTGTTCAAAATTAAAATAACCATAAAGATACTGCTGTAAACATTGGTTGACTTACTTGGTTTTACCATTCAACTGCAAATGATATGCAGTTGAAATACTTTGCAATATTCCTTAATTATTATATGGCTAACTCTAAAATTGCAAAACAAGTATTAATCTACAATCAAAAATACTATTGCTCAGAAAGCTGTGCAAAAGCAATATGATAGAAGAAAATATCTGCTAGTTTTAGGGAAGATGTAGTTTTTGAGCATGCTATAGTATGTGCTATTTTTGTAGACATCTCTACAATAACTATAACAGAATTGAAACAGACAGTTATGGTTGTAGAGATATTGGCAAAGTTACTAACAGTCCAGCAACTTTCTTGTGATTTAATTTTGCTTGTGCACAGATATTGTAAAAGTTCACAAATATTTTACAATATCTTTGATATGTGGGCCACCAAAATGAATGGCTTATAGTTTAAAATATCTCATGTATACCAGAGTATCCTTTCCATTGTGAGATCATGATAAATTTGAAAACTCCTTGTCCACAACATTTTAGATACCATAGTACCCCCATGATAAGTCAAACATCTGTCTTCCACAACAAAACTAGTCTCACACTGAAATTCCATTACTAATTTATTGTGAGGGGTTGAGCTAGCCTGATCCCATCCACAAATGCTGGTGTTTTTTTCTATTGCAGTGTTGCAACTAGGAATTTATCTTTAAATAATGAATGTCAGTTTTGGCCAAATACTTGTTCATCTGATTGACATAATAGATAATTGGACCTACAACTTAAGCCATCATCAGGTCTCCCTACCCCTCTAGACCGAGTCTCTAGAACTAAAAATAAAAATACGCAAGAATCAATGACCAACAAAACTTGTCTTTGGTTTAGTTTCTGGGATCATTATAAAAATTGTAGCTTATAATGATTGGTTTAGATAGCAATGGGTTCTGGGTTGCTTAATAAGGTCAAATGCTATTGATAAAAAGATGCAACAATAGCAAGTAAGACTTTTGTCATAAACTTCATAGTTAATATCTGAGATTGAGAGTTTCCAAGAATAATATGCTAGAAAGTGCAGTGTGTCATCATAATCCTGAGATAGAATTCCACCTATGGCAAGGCCAGAAGTATCTGTTTTTACCAATAAATGAGCCAAGTTGAAAGTTGAGATAAATCAATCAAAAGCCTTCTCACACTCTTTGGATTACTGGTACTATTGATCTTTCTTCAAGTCAAATAGAAGAATAATTAGTTTTGTAAAGTTTGGAACAAACTGTCGATCCATACCAATACCAGAATAAAATGGTATCAAATATACATTTTTTAAATTTTACATGCAGAAAACTATATTTCAGACATGCGGGCATTTTAGGCATATATTCTTCATATTTCATATTATTGAGATAAACTAAAATATCATGTAGATATACAGTGGAAAACAACTTGAAAATTTCAGAGAATATTTTTATTGGATGTTAAAAAATGGCTGGTGCATTTGTCAGCTCAAAAAGCATGGCATAATTTTCTAAGTGATCATACCTACTTATTTTCATCCATCCCCTTTTTTGACTGGAACAAAACTTTATGTCCCCCAAAGATCAACATGAGTATAAATATGAGCACCAAAAAACAATGTAGCATTTTACAAATGACAGGTAAAGAATAGCAGTTCTTGAAAATAACTGTACTCAAACCGTGATGATCAATATAAATAAACCCTGTCAGAAAATGATGATCAATGAATAAAACTCTTTTCAAGATTATCATCTAAACACTCTTTCATTGTATCAACCTGGATTCAATAAAGGATAAATTGGCCCCTACAGAAATGTCTTTTTTTTACAATAACAATAATTTTCCTCTGCATTTTATTTTCCACTTTGTTGGATTGATACAGTTGATGATCTTTGGTGAATGATAGGGTTAAAAATTTGTACCCAGTCTACTGTAAATACAATAGGCAAATGTAAAGTCTTTATTTCCATGGATCTGTGCTTGAGCACAATGTTTTGTATTATTAGAGTGTAGTTTCCAAAAATCAGCAGGATTCCCTGCAAATTGTTTTGAACCATCTACCATTTTAAATTGGGTTGATTTCTCAAATGATTGAACTAGCATTTTGTGCATGTGTAGAAAAAGTTCTGAAATTATACTATCACCACAACTTAAATCCAATAATTCAGGCATATTGATCTATGAGTTATCTGATAATTTGACTTTCAATGATACATGCAGACAATTTAAATCATTATCAAGAGTAAAACCTGTACAATAGTTTTACACAAGTGTACATTTTGAACTTCTTTGCACGATTTTGAAGCTTTACATAACTACCCACTCAAATGTCTGAGTAACCCAAAGTATAAGTACAAGTTTAAATTAGTGCAGCATTACATTCATTATACAAAACAGACCTTTTTCTCACCAACATCAGAATCCATTGCATCAGAATCCAGTAAACTATGATTGTTCATTTTCAATGGAACAGTATCATTACATAGATAGGTCAAAAGGTTTAACGTTTACTTCCTTGTCGGCACAAAAATTAGGCTCTAACTTTTCTAAGGCGGCCTTCAGTAAAACAATTATCAATACAAATTAACAAAGCATAATAATTTTCAATTGTCATAGGCTCCTTATATTTGCATTATTTTTCCTTGCTTAGGAGAATAGGGTACAAACAGAATTTTTCAATAGTTCAGTTCTAAAGATAAACTGGAAACTTCCAAAACTACTAATGTAACTGATCAAATTCTTTCCTCAAACTCAATAGTTTGAATTCCACTTGCTTTTGACCAGCATTGCCAAATGCCAAGTTAAATCAATTTTCTAATTCAAACAATGAGTTAGGTCATGATTGTCACAATCTAAATATAGAATAACCCAATTGAAAGCAGTATGTTGTAAAACCAAAATTATATGCTAGACCTTTGCATTTTCAGTTCTAAAATGGTCATGTTGTACTTGGAATACATTTTTAAGTTGTAAGTTAAAACTTTGCAACGTTTGTCTATCTCCAGCAAAAGTATTCCAGTGGCACAACCTTAGATTTCTAAACGTTATCCGGTTAAAATATAAATTAGCTTGTACCAATTCCATATTTTGATGCTCAAATTGGCTGCAAAATATCCTCAACTCATTTTGCTGTTTTGCAACAACTAAAAGCATATTTATCAGTTTCTACATAAAAGCTGCATGATCAGTAAAACTTTCAATCACTGATAATTTAACAAGTTGCTAGGATTTTAAAATGCTCAGGTACTACTTTTCTCTGCTTCTGTATTTGTCATGACTGCCAAAAATGCCTCAAATATTTTTTACTGCATTATCTATTTTGGCAAACTATAAATTATTTGCTTACATCATCCTGAAAGAATTTGCTGTCATTACAAAAACTAGAAGGAGAATATCTAAATGAATGATGACACAATATTCTAGATTATGGATTATTCTATCAAATTGACTATACTGCAGTAATACCACTAATGGACAAAGTATTGGGCTATCATGTCTGTAATACTACCGATAATTATGATCAATATATTTAAGAAGCGTTATTTTGATGAGGCTGCTACTAGATTATTTGAGAGTTACAACCCTACATGGTCTCTTCTCAGGATGCATTATTCTATTTTGACTGATAATATTACAGGTAATGAAACATACTACTGGTAGCGTAACACTTAGTGAATTCCAGCGTACAATCTATCAAAACTCACATTTATTAGACACTATGAAATGGGTAGAATTATTGGGAATGCAGTGAACAAAACGCAAGAGAAAATAAACAAGAACTAGTGCAGAAATATTACATTCACTAATTTGTAATGATAGAAGTGGGGACATTCTATCAACACAACAAAAACACATGCCCAAATATTTTGAATGTGTGCCTCTCCTTGAACTTGTACTTGTGTCTCTCCTCAAATCTTAAATTGTAGAAATTTTCTCAAATTGTGTAATTGTACAAATCTTCTTGAATTATACCGCAGCTACAAGCAGAATTAATACTTTAAGAAGTTAATTCCAAACATGAATTTTGTACAACTGATCAACATTATTTACATTTTTGAAACTAAAAACTTTGGAACTGGCACATATCTGAACTGAATATCAAGATTTGAAAAATATTAGCTCATCAGCAAGACACTGAAAATTTATGCAAGTGCTAATCATTACTCGCAACTTGAGATTTTTTCGATGATTCTCTATGTAACGGAATAAATTTTTTCAAGTAAAAAATGTTCTCAAATATCAAGTTTTATTTACTCAAGATCTTATATAAATATTTTCATGAGCTAGTACAAATAATTTTTTAATTAAATCAGTAAATGAATCCTTCATAAAATTTTCGTTGCTTTTCTTTTTTACCGCACGTTCCCACCTGTAGTTTTCCATGACAGACAAAATAAATTTAACAAATATATGTAGTTCAGTTTCATAAAGCTGACTGAACAATATCATTTTAAAGATTGTGGAGCATGGGGACGAAAAAGAACTTGCTGGGCTATAGAATTGGTGGATGGTATCTTGTAGAACTCTATTACAACTAAGCGACTAAATCCATATGCTGGCTGATTATAGATTGTGTAGATGTGATGCGAATAGTAGAATTACGTTTTGATGCATATGATTTTAGTTCACTGACCAAGTATTCGATCATAAAAAACGAATAAATGTTAAGAAGTTGAAGCCAGCATTAAAAATTAAGTACATTTAAATTGTTAATGCTAATATATTTTAGTTTATTTTCAATTTTTATGATATGACAGTTATTGGAGATCCATTTTTTTATACCTTAATACGCAAACTCTGGATTTTAACAAGATTGGAAAATTAGTAACCTGTATGAGTTCATCGATAGAAATTTGATTGTGATGCTAACAAATGAAAGAATTTATGATCGACATCAAGAAATATACCAGGAATCTCAATTCAATAAATATTATATTTCTGTTTAGAATTAGCTTTTACCATTTAATTATTGAGAAGAATTGCACTGTATACCGTCGCCTTCAATTTTTTTGTTTAATTAACGATTTGAGTAACATTTAGTTGCTGACTGAACGTGACTATTTGACTGTAAAGTTGGCCAATTTTTTTAAGTGTAATTGGCATAGGTACGTACCTAATTTTACGCAGCCATGATACCAGGAGTCTTTCAAAGTTTGACATTTCAAAGAAAACAATGCATATATAAATATATATATATATATATATCCAATTATTGGTTTGTGTACGTGACAAATATATTATTAAAGATCCTGTGGTATCTCATCGGTGCCGATGTTTGGTGTAAGAACCCAACCTGATGCTTGCCTTAAGCAAAGCTCAAGATGAACGTCCTGCAGTTTTCTGAGAGTACGATCAAGTGTGCTGAGCTTCCGACCAAGTCCACTTCCATGTAACCCATCATCCAATCCCATCATAAGTACCTCTGTTTTGATTTCACAAACAACCTATGTGTTAAAAAAAAGAATTATAAATTTGGAAAATATTGCAAAGGCTCAACAGATTCTTACTTCAAGACAGCGAGATAAAGCAGCAAGGTCCCTCTTTGTGGCTTGGGCAATTCCATAGCGATTTACTTCCCCGGTGAAATCTAAAACTAAGGCAGAAATGTATTTTTATATGTATATTATATATAATATAGATAAAACAATTTTAAGACTAACCTCCTCCCATATATTCCACATCATTAACAATTGTGATACTGCTGCATGAAGGTATGACACCGGATTCTAACCAATCTGCCAGCACCACCTTTGAGCAAAATAGTTGTGTCAATTATCTTAAGGTACATCTTAAAATATTTACACACATACCCCTTCAACATATTCTTCCATACTAGAACTGAAAGAACCAGATCGTAATTCTGGGTATTTTTGAACATCGGGTAATATCTCATTTGCTCGATTGAGGGCATTTGCTAGTAAATCTACGCCAGCCTTTCTGTCCCCACGCAATAAAGCAGATATGGAGTTCTTGCTGAAGCGCTGAATATCTCTTGAGTGTTTGATTACTTTTTCTCGTCTGAATTAGTAATTTTTAAATTCAAAACCAAAATTTTTGAATATCTGTAGACTTTGGATATTGATTATCGATACTCACACTTCTGACACGTGTTCCATATCTTCTCGAATCAAACGAAAGTCATCTGGATTTAACTTATCATCAAATGATGTTGTATTTTCCAGCTCCTCAGAGCTATGCTCTCCAATCATTGACAACTGAAACCGAAGATCTTCCAAGCGCCGTACATTGTACTTGATTGTATCATATTTACGCCGTAAAGCATTATTACGATAATCAAACTAAGATATGAAAAAGATTAAGATTAAAATGAATTTTTGAACCTATAAAACAGCAAAAGGCAACCAGGTAAGACTTATGAAAATATATTGAGTAGAGCGAAGTGAAGCCATAACAATAGTACGACAATGAAGATTCGAACCTGCTGCAACTGTGAGCTAAGTGCAATAACACAATTATGAACATGATTAACACTCTTCAGGTCCAACGATGAGGCCCTTTCCAAGCTAAAAATTGATAAAAGTCAATAATATACAATTTAAAACCAAGACAAAATTCAAATTAACCTGTATGTGGCTAGTTCTCGTATGAGAGAGCAGCACGATCCAATGTATTCTGATGAGGTAAATGGAAAGTTCTCGCATTCAGCAATAATATCGTTTAGCGCCAACACTTTTCCAGTTGAGAGAAAATATCGAAATGCCTTTGCTGTAATGAAATCTTCGATGCCCTGACTAATATGATATCGCGAGTCCTCTCTTAAAAGTCCATTAGAAACAAGTTCCTTACAAAAAATATTTTTTAATTGTAGTTCAGGAAAACTAGAAATAAGAACCTTTCACCTTCAACATAGGTAGCATATTTAAGCCTAAACTTTCACTCTCTTGTACTTTGCCTTGCTGCAGTAGTTCAACTGTTGTCAACGCGGTTCTTGACAATTTCTTCGAGATCGGGCGAGCAGCATCAAATTGCGTTGAAGAGAGCGACAACGAATGCCGAATTCTAGCAACTTCCTTTGGATCCCAGTGTGTTTTATCGGAAGTATAGCTTGGTTTTGGAACCATAGGTAAAACTGATGCACTCATTTGCATAACCAATGTGCGATTAATAGTTTGGCGCAATAAACTTATTCCGAGTAAAAATGTTCCTGAAGCTATTTGGCAATTTACTGGCAAGATCATAGAGTAAAAATTGGTTTTAGTCAGTATCAACAATGCTCGTTCTAAGTATTATCATCTTCCCCCGAACATAAGCTATACGTCCCTATATTAAAAAAATCGAAAAAGTAAAATAATAGAAATATACAATGCATAATTTGAAAATAAATTTCACTCGATTAGAAACTCAAAGGTTAAAATCAAGAACATAAGTAGAAGCTCCAAATTCAATGGCAGCTGCTAACATTTCAGAAATTTATGCAATGATGCGCATATTCATATAATTTTTGATGATTCTGAAATTTCCAAATTTGAAATATGTGTACTGAACAAGAGCAAGCATATTCTACCATATAATGCAAAAAAGCTCATACTGAATATGCTATTATGCTAGATTAATTTCACCTAAAGCTATTGGAAACAGGTGAGATCAAGCATTATCTAAATGATGCTTCTTCCATCTGATATTCATGAACTTATCCACTTGATATCAGTAGATAGGCTACATTTAATAGTTACCTGACTGATTTTAGCAACAATAATGCAAACACTTTTGGTAATAAGGATATTTGTAGGTCTATTGAGGGGTTCTTGTAGTTTGTGATGAAGGATTTTTACATAACCATTGAAAGTGCAACCTATCATATCCCATTTTTCAATTGAATTTGTTGCACTATAGAATGCTGCACCTGAAACATTTTTTTCCTAATCAACATTATGATTTGCCAAATACAGCAAAAATTTTCTTATTGCAACCTTTAATTTGGTATATTGAACTTGCTTTCAAGACTCACAAAAGCCTGATATCTTTTTTTAATTAATGCCGTTTTACTCATCAGCATAGTGCTGCTGCAGTTATTATTCTAGTACTGGCATGCATTATGTCTTTTTATCTCACCCTTTTTTATCTTTCATTAGTATTTTACATAATGCCATATTCTGCAAGCTTGTAATCACTTTCTTGTCTACAGTGTTGTTGCTGCAGTTTTAGTATTGTCTGATTTGTTTCTTTTACCTTCCCTTATGTGTTTTGGCTTTGAAATAGGATCAGGCGGTAAAGCACTTTCTAATGGTTAGCAAAATATAAATAAATATAAAATGCATGAATTGTACCAATATGGCTTTTCTTGTTGTATGGATTTTCACTTGCAACACATAAAAAGTCATGTCATATCTAAGTTCAGGTACAGATTTTGCATATAATAATGGTTGATGTAACAATAATCTCTAAATTCATTTTGTCCAACATTCAGTGAAGCACTTAGTATTATCTCAGTCAAGAAAGAAACAAACTCCAGATAAAGTAAATAGATGTTTTAAAACTTAATCCAAGCAAACTGGATCTGTTTATACCACATCTAACTGAAAATGTTACAACTTTAGAAAAAGATAATTTATACTGCTTCAATTACTTTCACTCTTCAAAAGTGTTGGATCACAAACATTCATATCTACTGTTGATTATCCATGTTTACCAAGACTTGCAAAAGAAGGAAAAGGGTTAAAGAAATAAGAACTGGACAAGGAAGGTGGATAACAGCAAGAAAGAGAACAAGAGAAATAAAGGAATGCAAGTGTATTGACCTTATATATACATGTCAGTTAAGAGATGTGTGTGTATGTGTTTCCACTAGTGACAGGAAAGCATGATGAAATATAAAATAATTGATGGCTAGCTTGAACTTGATGACTAGCCTTATTCCCATTGGCAGATCTGTGAAGAGTCATCAGAACAATTTCCTATTAGCTAATCTGTGAAAGGCCATCAAAATAAGAATAGAACAAAATTTCCATTGGTTGTTTTCATGAAGAGTCACCAAAATAAGAACAGAACAATATCACATTGGCTGCTTATGTGATGAGCCATCAAAATATATAAAACAGAACATAAATTATAGGATATTCTGGAACATGCGGATCTAAGGCATAGTTGTAGTCCTAACATTGTTGCAGTAGAGACCATTTTTTTCTGCATAGAATTTTAAGGCAGTCGAAAGAAAAGATGCTAAAATTGTACACGAAAATATTTTTGGTATGTTGACAATTTAAAAAGGATTTAGATGTACACTTGCTTTTAATACTATGTCTGATGGTGGGTGTACAGTCCTCTTCAGAGTGACAAGGACGCCATTACCGCCTGCAGTAAGAGACATTACCAGCAATGTTCCATAATTACTCGTAGTAGATAAAATTAACAATGATTTCACAATTTTAAAATGATTTCAGAGGTCTTGTACAGTTTTACTAATGTTATAGCAAAGATTTTTCACTGTAATTTACATGGTTGAAAGTGTATTTTTATTAATGAAGATTCTTAAGTGTGGAATTATTACAATTTTTTTGTCATATAAGAATAATTTTATCCTGTGATTGCTAGATTACTTGACCATGTCATGTCATTTTTCTGACTCTCTGGCATTGACTGGGGTACAAATAAAACCGTCAAGTTAAAAGTTAAAAAAGATTCTAGATATTAACTAAATTACAAGAACAGCGTCATGCGTCAAATTCCTCTTCTATCATATATTCCAGTATGTCTAATTCTCAAAGGCACCAGCACCTGGGTGCTCTCGTATCCGCTTCCACGTATTTCTAGAGCCGTACTTCGTGGAGATAATATTGGTTATCATAACTCAAGAACTTTCCACCTTAGTACCTCTACTCCGTTGGAAGTAGGAATCGAAAAAGATCCAATTACAGCGAATGAGAATCCGATTGAATACGATGACAAAAAGAAGTTGCGACCTACAGTATGGACGGAATTTAGTGCATTGGCCGCAGAAACTCGTGCAATCAATTTAGGTCAAGGTTTTCCAAACTGGAATCCTCCGGACTTTGTAATTCAAGCTGGAATCATGGCCATAAGTTCTGGGTTTAACCAATACACGCGCACTGCAGGGCATCCTCGACTGGTGCATTTATTAGCAGGTCGTTATACCAAACATTTCAAACGTGAAGTCGATCCATATACACAAATCGCTATCACAATAGGTGCCTCACAAGCACTATATGTTACAATGCAGTCTCTTTTACAAAAGGGCGATGAAGTTATCCTGCTAGAACCTTTCTTCGATCTCTATGTTGGCCAAATCGAAATGGCTGGTGGGACCCCAGTTTTTGTTTCAATGAAAATCAAAGATCAAGAGTGGAAATTAGATTTAGATGATCTGCGGGCCAAGATCACACCAAACACTCGTGCCATTCTTTTGAACTCGCCACACAATCCTACCGGAAAAGTATTCACTCTGAAAGAAATGGAAGGTATTGCGTCACTCGTTCGAGATAATCCTCGACTTATGGTTATCAGTGATGAAGTATACAAATATATGGTCTATGACTCTGGAAATGGGCAATCAATTTCACCGCCAAGTCATGTACATTTTGCAACTCTTCCTGATATGTGGGATCGAACTGTGACAATCAGCAGCGCTGGCAAAACATTTAGCGTGACAGGATGGCAAGTGGGTTGGGTTTTAGGACCACAATGGTTAATACAACAGATACAAGCAGTGTTGCCGTACATGCAGTTTTGTGCTGCCACACCTTTGCAGGTAAAACCAACATATCAATACCAGCCATTTATGTTTTTTTGTACATTGCATTAATAATTTTAAAGCATTTATTTGCTGGAAGTAAACGCGGGAAGTAGCACTAGCCATTCATATGTTTACGCATAATATCATACTGATACTAATGAGTTCATTTTACATACATTTTTATAGTTGCAGTTATTGCAACAGCCATATAAATTGTTCTAGAATATTGTCTAGAAGAATCTCAATTTGAAGTTGAAGTTATATGCTTTTCACAATTAATGTCGCTCTCCCTCTTTTTTCTCTGTTCTCTCCATCCTTGAGATTCATCACATAAGAAACTTTAACTGCGATGACTTAGTTTTAAGCATTTTTCAGTAAACTTTCTTGCAATTGTTTTGGTAGGAAGCAATGGCAACTATATTAGAAAAAGCTGATCAGCCCTATTTTGAGTATCCAAATTATTATGCGTGGTTACGAATCCAGTATTTGCGACGTCGAAATAGACTTGAAGCTGCCCTGCATGCAGCTGATATACCCACAATGCAAGGTCAAGGTGGTTTTTTTCTCATTGGCGACATATCGCATATACCAGTGCCAGAGTCCTACATGACACAGGGTACTCCTGCGTTATTGAATATGACGAAAGATTGGGCTTTTTGCCGCTGGTTAGCCCTTGAGCATGGTTTGATTGCCATCCCAACTGCTCCCTTTTTTAGGAGCGGTGGGATAAAGGATGATGTGTACGGTAAATATGTTCGTTTTTGTTTCTGCAAGACAGATAGCACTATCGATGCTGCAGCTGTTGCTCTGCAAAAGATGCACATTTCTTTAAGATGATGTATTCCTAGTCATTTATTGAGAAATATATTATATAAACATGTATCAATAAATATTTTTCGACATCATCAGTATCTCTGAAGAATTGCTGTGACATGTCATACTGAATATTTGTTACATGTATTTCTGTTAAATCTATGATGTTTCATTACAATCGAATGCCTCTTAGGCCAATGCTATTCTGAAAGTACATTTGATTATTTTTATGTGCCACTTGATGAATCACTGATTTGACATCTTCAAGTTTCATTGTAAATCTTGCATAGGTCTAGAGTGCCTGGACATATTATACTAAATGAATGTACACTTTTGGTTAAAGTCTAAAAGTTGGCGTACATAGCTTATGTCTCTGTTAGTAAATAGTCATGCATCTAAATCAATCGTTTATCGTATCAATTTACGCTGATTAAAACTGCGAGTATAGGTATTATAAATATTGTAACTGTAAAGTAAACGAGCTATTGACGTAAAACTAGCATATGTATATAAGAAAGAAATTAACCAAGCACGCCTTAAAATCTTTTTGAATAAAAATTGAATGAAATTCTGGTGACTAACTCATTGAGTATCACATCACTATGACATGGAAGTTCCTGAATCTCTCCTTAATGATATAAACTCTTTGGCCAGTAAGTATTTTTTCATGATTTCAGTTTGCAAGAATAAGAAAAGATGATGTTCAAAATCCATGGAGTATGTTACACTTGAAAATGATTGAATAAAATAATTTTCCTAAATCGCTCAATTGAAAGTAACTAATGACCAATCACATTCCACAATCTTCGATTTAAAATTAGAAGGTCTGCATAAATATAAACCCTGGAAAGGAAATCTAATTATTGTTTGCATTCTACATTATCATCAATCAACATTCCAGTAGTTGTTGATTTCTAACATTTAACAAAACTATTGATTTAGCAGGGGTCATAAATAACACAATAATCATGACTGTTCTCATAAAATCTATTAGGTGAAAAATATAAATAAATTTATAAACTATTGCAGAAAGAGTACTGTAAATTTGTGCAAAAAAGCAAATTATATTTCAGATTTTTGAACTATTTGAAAGTAGAGTAAAAATTCCATTGGGGTCAACGGCGGGCTCATTTATATTCAGCGCTACAACTAAAATTACACATACATTTCTTCCAAACTTGCACAAATCATTCCTAACCGCTGCTGGACATCAACACATATGGATACTGTGCCATCCATATGACCAACGACCAAATATCCATCTCTAGGTCCAAAACTCATGCTTGTAATAGCTGCTTGTCCTTCGAGGACTCGCACCGGACTAAGATCCGAAATACGACGAAGCGTCATAGCACCATCATATCCACCACAGACAACATACTCACCGTCACATGTGCTTACTAAACTACTCAGTATTGAATCACACTGAATGCTTGCTATGAGGGTGCCATTAAGTGAAATAACATGGAGCGATAATGAACTAGCAGCATGCAAAACACAGTCTCCATGAGGAGTAAGTGATGATTGTGTAGGCACGGGAGGAGGACAACCAGGCAAAAACAATGATCTTACGTGCCGACCTTTTTGTACTCTGTGCACAGTTATTCGAGCATCCATTGCACAAGAAAATACGATATCCAAAGAGGTTGAAAGTGCTAAACAGGATATGTCGGCCTCATGGCCATAGAGTCTGTGAGCAGGGTGTGCAGCAGATTTTGAAACGAAAGGAGAGCCTTCATTAGTATGCAGTGCCTCAGCTAGGCCACTGTTGCCCACAACCCACACCCGAAGAAATCCTTGCAGCCCCCCTCTGAAAATAATGATAGAAACGAAATCTATTTACATTAAAATGATAATTAGCACTATGATGAAAAGAGAGCAGACATGATGAACATGGAAAAATCATAATGAGAAGTGAAGCATTGCATGAAATAATTCTAAATTCATCGCCAGGAATTAAAAAAAGTAACTTACGTTACCATTGTTCCATCGTCATCCACATCTAAACAAGTAATTTTGCCCCCAGCAGAATCAACTGACTCGCCCAACTCTAGTAGCCCTCTTTCCAAATCATGAATTTTCATTCCCATATTCCAATATCCACAACTCACTAGCCACTCTAACCCTTCACTACTACGGATTCCAAATTGGTGATGCCCACAGAGATTTCTAATTCTCTTGCATTCCTCTCGTAAAATAGAAAGAGATTTGTCATCTCCATATCCATTTTCTTGATGCTCTTTATTTTGTCCAACAAATGAAGCAGCTTTTTTCACTCCAAAATTCCGAAAGAGAGAAATCCGACCAATCGAAGGCATAGCTGGAGGACTCACAATTGTTATTGTATTAGCTTCAATTGACTGTTCAGTATACACCATAGCTGCACTTAAGCTGTCAGAATACGGTGGTATTCGTAAGCAGAAATCTTGGCCAATGGTGAACGGCAAACCGGAGCCATTCGGCATTTGAGAAATGTTATATTTCACAACAGTGAAGTCCGCATGAACGATAATGATGAATTCCTGGAGATAGTATAATATGAATTGCTTGAACATTTCGAATTTCATTGCTGTATGAATTTTACCTTTGTGCAAAGAACAGAAAGAATAGCGCCATGAAGTGAAGCATGACCATCGGGCTGCGGTAAGCCAATCATTTGAACTCTGGCAGGATTGTCAAAGCACGATGATTCACACGATTCCCGTGAGAGCCGTGGAGGGTGAGGTTCAGCAAAAAGTTGTGATGGTGTTTGACCAAAATGAGCAATCTGCGCCTCTGTAGCTTTCCGCTGTGTTGCGTCAGGAATAGAACTTATATCGACAGCCCCCTCGTATCTGTACATAAAAAATTCCATTAGTTGCGTACACAACACCCAACAGTGAATGAACAGACAAAGCGACTCACGTGAGGTAATAAAACAGGTTGTCAGCTGCAAGAGCTGCTGATGCAGGGCTCTGCTTACATCCAAATACTAAGTCAATCCATAGATGCAATTGTCTACTTACAACATCTGATTCAAAAGCTTTTCGTAAAATTCGAACAAATTCGTGAGCTCCGCCTTTGGCAGCCCATGGAGGTAGGCGAACATCTTTAATAGGAGTCCCACCTTCTTGAAGATTTCCCAAAGGAAGAGAATTTGTGTTTAACAGAGCCTCTGGAAAGCAATAAAATTCAGGCACAAGCTCTTTCACATCACTCATACTCCTCAAACATCCCTTCCAACTCTGCAGATACAGCAACATGGATTATGTACTATTACAACAAGTCAATATGATTTATTGATTTAGATGAACTGTAATGGCCAATAGAAATACCTGGCAAATGTCAAAGAAAAGCCTGTCGGGACAATCGAAATGGCCTCCTTGTAGTGCAACATGCATTGAAGCGAAGGGCTCCTGTCTGATTAGATAATGTAAGATGATCCCTGCACTGCTATAGTGACTACCATATAAAAATTTTGGGATGTTCTGCCAAAGAAATAGGTACACGACAAAACTTCAGAAAAATAGAAGACAGCTAAATCCTGTTCTGCGTTAACATTTCATGATGAGGCCAAAACAAGAAAAATTTGCATAGAATATTTAAAGAATACTATAGTTATGAAAATCTCATAACACTTTTGAATTGAAATTGGTGATTCAAAAATAAACATAAAAAAATAACCTCTGGATTAATCGTATAACTATGGCCTGTGAAAACATCACTCAAATCGAAACAACACAAATCAGTTTGCATACATATCAAGGGATTTCTATATATGCTAAAAAATGAATGAAATTTTCCACCTACCGCATCTTCAAATGAGTGGTAGCGTTCTATGAACGATTTCAGCCTGGCTGGATTAAGAGCTCCGATTGGCTTACTCAAATCTCTATAGCAATCAGGATTTTCAAGATCAATAGATTCACTTTTATAATCCTGCAGCACCCATGGAAACACTGGGTACTAAGAGAAGAAATCAAAATTCAGCCGCATTTTTAATTAATTGAAACACCATTTAATGAATTGAATATATGATATTCTATTACAATATTATACAAATACAGAAATACGTATAAAAAGTAAATATCATTATTGAGCGTTAAGTAATTCAAACTCATAGCGAATCAATCAATTGCTGGCACATCATTTAAAAAATGATTGGAATACGAATTTATGGCATAAAATATATTTTCTGACCTGGGTAATATCATTGTATGACCGTCCCGCAGCAACGTTGAGCCTCATAATATATTCGAAATTTGATATCTGGCGACGTCGCCATAGTTCAGTATATCTTTCTGCTTTTATCACTTGCCGTGGATGTAATGATGGAGGCCAAACACATAATGGAGTCCGCTGAGAATGAAAATACGAATATATTATATATATGCGTTCCGCTAGTACAAGAATAACATAATTATTTTGATTGTTTTCAATTTAAATGTATTTTCGTGTAAGCGAGCAAAGTTTCCACTTACTGCCAACTGCAAGAGGACAGTGAAGTGCTGCCTCTGTCTAACTCCAGCAAAAGAGAGGAAAACTTCATGAGAGGCGAACCAATAAAGCTCAGTTGCACACGGGCTCAGTAAGTATCTTCGTAAACACACTCGCTTTAGCCGATTCAATCGCCACGTTCGCGCATGTTCCTTTCGATTAGCTTTCGAAAAAATATTCGACAAGCTATGATCGAATGAAAGATCTCCTGCAAATTCATCACTGCCATTTATATCAACACTACCTCCATGTTGGCGAGGACGAGCAGTGGCATAAAAGTGAAGCCTGGCGAAACAAACAATAATATATAAAAATGTAAGTTACAGTAACTGATAAAACGAACTCGCTTTTAGCAAATTCCCACTTTTAATAAATAAATGAAAAAGTCATAGCATGTCCAGGCTCATCTCCAGATTTTGAGGATATGTGGAATGAATTTGGTGGGCCCGACATATTAGATAATTTCAAAATTTTCTTTACATTATATTAAATTTTGCATACCGCGTTGCTGTAATAAGTAGCACACCATCTATTAAGCACTGTGGGAGAACCATGGTAGTGATCCATTGGCCATGAATTTCTTCTCCCTCAAATATACCACCATCAATGTGCTCTGCTTCTGCAGAAACTTCTGTGGTCATCTCCTCCAAACCGCTATTCGCCAGTTGATTCGCCTCAAAGGTTTTTTCAAGTATCGGTTCACTTCCATTTGATTCATTAACGTCGCCCTGAATACTAGTAGCGGGAAATATGCAGGGTGGCAGTGGTAAAAAAGATTCGTCAGTATTCTCGGATTTAGAATTCTGTTCTTCATTTTTAAAATCATAAGCGGCAGTGCTAAGATCTACAGGATGGAGATCAGGGACCAACAGCATTTGTCTCATCATGGAATCTTTGTGAAGAGATACGCGCCATCGTGTACCAATAGTATCAGTGGGTGTCCAAGGTGACCAAGCCCTTTCCATGAAACATTTGCATTGCTCCCAACGTGCTGCTGAAGATTGTAGTCTCTGCTTGTATTCTTGATCCACCATCACTGCAGTTCTTCACAAACATATTATTCCATAAGTTTTATAGCGATATGATAAATTTAATGATCATCCACATTCAAAATAGTTCATATCATTGCGCAGTCAAATATATAGATAATACTTTTTTATAAATTTTCTTAAGCTTATCTGCCTTAACCTCACAAAATACATCACTGACAGAAATTCATTCTAAAATTAGGTACATTTTTCAATATTATGTAGCATTCCACACTGCGACCTTTTATGTACGACACATTTTGGGGGACGTGTAAGCTCATTGAGCAATGAAAACATTAGTAAGACAGAATTTACCTGGAATATTCATGCTGTAACATTCCGATTAACACTGACGATACAGAGGAACTTTGCGCAACCGTTCGCACATTGTCCTGCACCTCTCTCCATCGATATGCCAGTCTCTCCGCCATTGCTGCCATTGCTTTGGTTTCATTTACTACAGCATCACCAGCTGCTTCATACAATACTTCTTTATATATTCCATTTTTATCATATGAATGGATAGAGCAAAGCTGCTCAGCAATTACACGCCACACTTCGAGTGCATCAACAACTTGCTGAGATAGTATTGATGAAGCGACAGCGAACTTGTCTTTAATCCCAAATTCAGGGAAGGCATCTAAAATGATTACAACAATGTCACATAAACAAATCGAAAAGTCAAGAGATGCTTGACATTCGATTAGCTTCATCCCTTCAATATCACAATCAGCTTCAGCAATGTCTAAGACAAGCATATTCGGCTGAGCCAAGTTTTCTGCTGGTAACTGAATGTCAAACAAAGATTTTGCATATTCCCAGAGTGACGCAACTGCCTCAAGTATACAGATAATAGATGACGCTGCTAGCCCTCTCGTATCATTACGCTCTGCACTCGATGCAGCGTAATGCGAGTCTCGTTGCTAAGAAACCAACAAAAAATGAGATCAGAAAGAAAGCAGTTTGACAAAATAAAAAATGTTGCAAACCTGGTGTAAAGGGAACAATAGAACTCCTAGCAACGCATTCAATCTTCGCCCATTCTCTACAGAAGCAAGCGCGTTACACGAAGGCAGTCGTTCCATCAAGAGCAGACTCAATCTTAACAGCGCACGCAGTAATGGCCCTTGCTGTCCCACCAAGCAATGTGTCCATATCAAGGGACCGCTGTATTCTCCCTCTCCCAGATACACATCAAAAAGTTTCAAGACATGACCAGAGAGAACAACAGCACCGTGACTGTTTTCACTCTCATGGCTCAAGCTTAAAGGTTTGAAATCAGGATTATGGCGAGTAAGAGCCTCTGCAAAGGTTTCGTGGAATGCTGTAGGTGCGAGAGAAGCACTGAGAAATGCAAGATGCGCCATGTTATCCCACAGTGGATAGGGTGGTGGAGGCAGCGGTGAAAAAATAACATGATTCGCTGATGCAAACACAATATCTGCGTCGCAAACACTTCCATCTTCTGTTGTACTAGTTGTTGTTGTACTTGAAGCAGTTCGAGCCTACACATATCAAAGAGAAAAAATTACACATACAATTGAAAAAAAGCAAAATGATTGCATCAAATTTTGAAAATGAACAAAGTAGTTTAAAACGCGCATTGCCTTTTTTGAGCGCCGCAATCTGGCTGCAACCTTTGCTAGCAAAGTTTGCACAGTAGTTTTTCCACCAGGAATGAGCCATTGAAGCGCAACAACAGTTTCTAACTCTCTATATCCTTCATCTTCTTTCATAGCACCTTCCAACATAGAAGTGTAGAGCTTTAACACTTTGACATGTGATTCTTCATCTTTCAATTCATATGCTTCATCATGGCGGTCGAAAAGAGGTGATATAAGTACAAGTAACGTTCGTTGTAGCGATCCCCAAGGAATCCCCCCCTCAGCCCCTCCAGACTCTGCAATACCAATAAGCATTCTTACATCCCGACAACTACGAACTTGTACTTTTTTTGGCATCAAAGTGATAACTTGAAGAATAACTGATGCAGCTGCAGGGCATCCTACTCCATTAATGTACTCCTCGCATCCCGTCAGATATAAGAGATACGGATCATTCACGCTGGTATTAGTATAATAATACTTCAATTTGTCAGAATTCCAAGGTTGCCACTTTGAGCAGGAAATCGACATTTCTAATAGAGCAGCATAGGTAAATTCACCAATGTTCGCCTTACAACTTAGGAGAATGGAAAATAATTCGCTCATCCGCAGTGAAAGAAAAGCCTAAAAATATGCAATGCATAAGTAAACAGTAATCATCATAAATAAATATATCAGCTAAATCACCTCCGAAGTTACTGATGTGAGAAAAGAACTTTCCTTTAGACCGTTGGGTTTCTCTGGACTACCAAAGAGAGTTCTTAAAGCAGCCCTCATCTTTTCTGGCACTGCTTTATACAACGATACAATCTGGACTGCGTACGCATTCAACATTCTAATTGCTGCTCCTCTAAGCTATATATAGACCATACCAACTAAACATTTTATTTCAAGAGAATGAATAATAATGTAGGATTTGATTCAAAACCAATATGACGACAATATGTGTGTGCTATAAAGAAAAATAAAGGATTTACCGCATCACAATCGGGTCCTAGTGCCTTACACTGCTGCAGTAAGAATTCGCACAGACCCAGTGGAACGCAATTCTGACTTATACCAATGGTGATATCAACAGAGCAAGCACTTTCTAATTCTTCTAATACGCTTCTAGGTACAGAAGGTCTTCTTAGCATATCACCCAAAGCAAAAAGTACCTAAGACAAAATTAGCAGGTTCAAATTGTAGAAATGAAACCACTCGAGCAATTCGATAATACTAATGGAAGAAAATAAAATAGCGGCTAAAATTTATCTTTGATGAAATATTTTTTGCATTTCGAATATGTTTAAAAACCTGTGCAGCAATCCGGTTTTGCTTACATGCTGCTACAAACCTCAAGGCTTCTCCGATTTCTCTACATTCATTCAGCATAATGGCAGTTAGTACACGAGACAGAAGCCTATCCGTTCCTTCATTGTGGCTATAACTGTAGCGAGCTAGCTTTACGCCAGTCAAAATAGCATTCACTTTTAGCCCTGCAAATGACCCTTTTAAGTCAACTACCTTAAGTAAGGCTTCAGCAGCAGCGTACTGGGTGGAACTTGAACAATAACACCATATACCTCCCCAGTTTGCTAAAAGTGACTGCATTGCAGATTTTTGCGCAACTTTAAGTGGCGAACAAGCATACCACAAAGCAAATGCTGCCTCGGGCAAATCTTTCTGGGCATGGAGTAAGCTGTCAGTTGGAGATATAGTGATGATGTACTCAATTATATCCAATATTCCTTCTTGCGCTAGATCTTTGAGATTTTTCATGCTGTCCTGCATATATCGCATAGTCGCCGTGTATCAAGATAAAATATATCAAAAAGTAAATTTAATGCAAATTACCTGAATGAAAGATGTAAGTACATCAAGCAGTAGAGAGAGTGGAACATTATCGTCATTGTTAGCAGTCACATATGTTCTGAAACAAAGATTAATAAACTGTGGAAGAAAACATCACCGATGAAATTTAAACAATAATTTATGTATTAAAAAATAAAGTAAATATCACTTTATATATCAAACTCCTTAAAAATGAGTACTGTTAAGCATTGTTAATAGCCTCCTCATAGTACACTGAAAATAAGCCCAAATTTTTAATAATGAGATAGAATATCATTGATATTTTAGATAAAATCCATTTAAAGCATCACATATTTAATATTATCAGTCCATTACTGCCACTGTGTATCTATGAGAGAGTAGATTACATGAAAATTTCCATGAAAGATGATTTTTTACCTATGAAATAGTGGAAGTAATGCTTGAATTCCACCCAGATTATGGATTACATCTTTGGCACTACCGCATGAATTCCAAACACGTACGGCTCCTTTAAGAATGCCGTGAATTCCTCCCGTTCCCAAGTCCCATGCAACATTTTTATAATATTGGTTAGGAATATAACCAACAAAAAAATTTCCCTTGGATGACCCTCCCCTTATTTTTAGCTTTGACTGTGAAAAATCTCGTGATGTAAACCAAGATGCTGTATTCGAGTTTGACGAATCCATTATTGAAGTAAGCTTGAGCTGAATTGTTGATTGCTCCTCGGCAGGGGAATACATAAGTATTCCACCAATCTGTCCTTCTAGATTTTCACCCAAGGTGCATTTCGTGAGGCATCTTTGAGTTATCTGAAAAATGTGAAGGCTACTAATCAGATTACCAATAATGCAACAAGCACATGTCTATTATCTCCATACCTTTGAAGGAAAGGGCACATGACCAGAAAATGCAGTTGAACCATCTATTACCACCTGCATTGCATCGCTGCCAAAAACATCAATACCTAATGCACGTCGATGGTGAATAATCACAGAGTACCATCTGCTAGGAGAAAATGAAACTCCATAGATAGCAAATAGTTTCTTTGGGGTATCGCCATCTTGGCTGTCTTCAATGCTAACAAAAAGAGACTGCCCATCCAAATAAAAATCTACCCCATTATCATCATCAGTTACAAATGTCAACATATGAACTTTTTCAGAGTCATCGTTTGCCGCATGAAATTTCTCAAAACGAATCCAAAATGCTACTTGATACTCATTAGCAAAAGGCCACATCATATTAGGTAAGCGTATGCAGGCACCATTACCGCCGAGCATAAAGTATGACTTAAGAGTTGGCATAAAAGTGGGGTTTAGTTCAGCAAAGGAGGTTTTGGTTAAATTTGAACAGCTTTGAGTGTGAATAGTACCACCATTCATCAAAACTAGCGCTTCTACTAGGTTGTGTTTGACAGAGGAAGGAAAATTAAGCGTTCGAAATAGCGTGAACAATAAAGAGACGTCAACTTCGGGCTTAGAAATGAGACCGAATACCCTTCCAAGTGCTTGAAGACATTCGTCTGGAAGGTAAGGCAAAGTATCTTTCCAATCTGCATAGGAATTGATTAAATTCAAAAACATTTTTGGGAGACGTCCAGTACTTTGATCATATAATCGAATTTTCGAAGCTGCGCAATCATCATGCCTAATGAAAGATTCCAGTGTGCACAAGAAGAATTTTCGCTCTTCCATATCTAGAGCCCAAAATGCTGCCGGTTCAAGATAGGCCAGTAAAGCAGCACCTGATGGTAATTCTAACGGGAAAGCATTTTCCGCAAACTCATGCAAATCAGATGAAGCAGAATTAAAAGTTACCGAAGATGAACTGTTTGGGCCTTTAGTCAAAGAAATAGTCTGAGAGGTTCCAAAATTGTCAGTTTCAGAGTGGCCGTTTGAGTCTTGCTTTACATTTGTCATGTTGGAATTGCCATTATCCAAATCCATGTAAATATGTAAATATGGTTAATCAACCGGATTAGACTGGAAAAAGGAAAATAACATTGATGCAATAAGTACGCTGCACTTTTAGCGACACATTGCTTAGACAAATATTTGGTTCTTGGAGATAATTGTCGTATGTAATAATTAAATTTTTAACTTGAACAGAAATAATTTAGTGACATTCTAGTAATTGATTATGCCAAAGCGCCTCGAATTAAGTCTCATTTAAGAGCATGAATTATTTTTAAGCCCTAGACCTGTTAACCTGACAAAAATTTGGAACAGAAATTAATTTTTGAAAATTTTAATTCTTCAGGCCTAGACTGAAATAGGCAGAACAGCACAACATGAATTGCTGCTAATCAAATAATATTGCAATTAATATGATTGCTCTCAAGAAGCAAGATCTACCATGTGCCTCTATTAAGCTGCATACACATCAATTTCTGGTAAAATAGTAGAAGCTCTAATCAAACTTATAGATATAACACGACAAACGACTATCGTGAAGAACTGACTGAAACTAGATGAGATACGGTCTGATTTTGAACAAGTGCAGTACTAGGCTACATTATGACCATGTTAAACAGTTGTTATTTTTTGTTATTGCTCATGCTTGACTATGATTGACAATAATCTACTGCAAAATATCTTAAATGATTGGAAGTCTTACTTTGGATTACATAGGTTAAAACTTGCAAGTTCTAGTCATTGAGTTTGTAATATACAGTAACAAGCATAAATTGTGCTTTGTTCTACTTTTTCTGATTGCCACAGCTTTATGCTATAGTTAATTTGCCATTTTTGGGATGAGGTGCTAATATGCAGACATTACATTATATGATGTAAGTCCTGACATCTCATCTACAGATAGCTCACTAATGCAACTTACATATAAATTCAAGACTTTGTTAATACTTGTACACCCTGCAAACTTAAAGCCATGACACAGATTGAGTATTTCCATCTTCATGAACAGTAGAATGACTGTTCAACCTAGATACATTAAACAGTCTTTTTCAAAGTTCAAATCCATCTTTACTGCAAACATGAATAGACTCATCTTATGCATGGGCAATCTCTATTTAATTTAACAACTGAATGGGTCTTAGTCCCTCACTGGTATCTGATACTATAGTTAAATAAATTTAATCTGCTAGCAGTAATTGATCTTTACCACAAACTTGGTTTTCTGACTCTCTTAACTGGTGTTTTTTTTAATTTAAATATCAGCTTCTCCCTCCCCTATTGTCAAGACTTGTGAAAGAAAGAAAAAGGATCAAAGAAACAAGAACAGAACAGGGAAGATAGATAGCAGCAAGAGAGAGAACAAGAGAAATAATGGAATGCGAGTGTATTGGCTTATATGTAAATGTAAATGTGTTTCCACTAATGACAAGAAAATATGAAGAAATATAAATGAATAACTGATGACCAGCTTGAACTTGATGACTAGCCTCATTCCCATTTGATGATTTGTGGAGAGTCATCAAGAATAAGAACAAATTCCCATCGGCTGATCAGTGAAGAGTCATCAGAATAATTTTTCATTGGCTGTTTTCATGCAGAGTCACATAAATAAGAATAGAACAATATCCCATTGGCTGCTTTTGTGATGAGCCATCAAAATATATGAAACAGAACATAAAGTATAGGATATTCTGGAACATGCGAGTCTAAGGCATTGTTGTAGTCCTAACACCTATCTAGTCTATGGTGGAGTACTATTTGAAAACCAAAATTTGCAAGAAATATGAACCAAAGAGTTTGAAGTCAACTAAGTGTCAGGATATCTGCCCTGTCCCCAGATACTACAACCCCTAAAGCCCCCTACCTCTTGGGAGTTGATAGTTCAACGGTACAAAAATTGATTAGTAGCACCAAAGTTTCGGATTCGAATCCCGATGCTTCCAAATATTATTATACTTAGCTATACTTCACCCAAGAATCCTAACACTAAGCTTATGTGAAGAGATAAAATACTAAAGGCTATCATAATCCATATAAACTACAACAGAATTGACATTATTTAACAACAATCACCACCATTGATAGAATCATTCAGTGAGTCTGTGTAACTTTCCACCATGAGCTTCATAACCAATTTTAGAAGTCAACAATTTACAAAATAACAGCAAATTGGATGTGGCTGTCACAAACACAAAACACAACTAAGCACAAGAAACTGTGACAGAAATATGTTTATTTATCATGCACTAGTTGTGTTGATAGAAGTGAGTTAACTCTATCAACACAACAAACTACATAACCCTACTGGCATTTGTGCAGCCAATTTACTTGGAACGTCATAAATGAAAACTGATCGCAGCTATAAAAACTGAATTAATTTCTAATGGAGTTAATTCCTAACACTGACAAGTTATAGTTGCATGGACATAGTTGATACATGTTTTTTTTGTGCCCACAATTCCTTAAAATTTGTTATGTAGATTTGAGTACATATGGTATAACGTATTGTATTTTGTAGTTTGGTTAATGTCAGTTGTATATGTTGGGCATTAGCTGTTGGTTTATACTACATTTGTTTCCAGTACTCAGTGCCAGAAATAATGAAATAAAAAGCATATTTCCTTGCTCAGCTCTCTTTCTTTTCTAGATTAATCTTATTTTTTTGTATGCTACATATTGCATACACTTTTCATCTTGTAATTAATCTTTAGTTCAATTTTTATCTTCCTACTTGTGCATGTCTTACAATCTTCAAATATCAATGGATAAGCCATACTGTTATTTAGATTATTGGAGAATAGAGTTCCATCTATTACCTTGAAACAAACTTTTTTCTCTATTTTTATAAAGAAATATTTGTAAAATCAGCAAGTGATTGAGAAACCAGAATGCAATCAGTTCCTGAATCAATCGAAGCTGACACTTTTTTGACAATTTTACATTAATAGCCTCTCATTTACTGAATACTCACAATTTGTTATTGTAAAGCATATAACTAAAAAAATAGTGTATACTATCAAAACTTTGCATATCTTTCAGGTTCACTGTATCTAACTGTTAGGAATTAACTTCATAAAGTATTAATTTTGCTTATAGCTGCGGTACAAGATTTGAGAGGATTTGTACAATTTAAGAAGATTCAAGGAGAACTCCACATTTGGAGTATTTGGGGTGCATTCTAATGTATTGCATGAGATTATGGGTTTGTTGAACTCTACTGCAGGGCTGCATGTATTTTTGTAGTTGTGTTGATAGAGTGTCCTTACTTTTATCAATGCAATCAGTAATTGCAATGTTTCTAAACAAATTATTGTCTGTTTTCTCTAATGTTTTTTCATTGCATTTCTAATACCAACTGACTAAAATACTTTAAATTGCTTCTAGCTGCACTATTGACTTTTACAGTTTTAAGCTTTAAAATAGGTAAAGCACTACAACTACATCTGTTTTTTAACCTTAACAGAAACAGGATGGCACTTAATTTGCAAATGCAATTTAAACAAAGGTTTATTATTCTTCCTTTCAAGTCAGTTCCTAAGTGTGCCAAGGCAAATGAAGTTTGTCAATGTAATTGGAAATCAATTATTGTGAGTTATGGAAACACAGTTTTTCAATTCATCATACATGAAATGACAGCTGCAAAGTTGAAAGTGTATGACTTAAATTTTCCAAGCAACATTTTTAATTTAGTATAGAAGTGCATAACAACTGGCTGACTTTTTTGCAATGAACTTTATTTAGTCAAATATCAAATCCTCTTTCAATGAAGCAGAATCCTGAATGCAATAAACCAATCAAGCTTTCTTGGTTCCAGAGAATGGTACTGTTAATTCAAAAATAAAACCAAGCAAATTAATGAGAACTATCTATTTTGAAACAGACAAATACACTTTGTACGCTAAATTGGTCAAGGTTAAAGTACAAACAGCATACTAAAAAGAGTTAAGGTTTCAGTGATAATGCATGTTTCTGAAAAAAGAATAGCTATCAAAAATAAAATATCATGATGCCATAAAAAAATCAGCACAATAAGCAAGAAACTGCTTCTAGCAGTAAAGAGTAAAAAACAGCTTCCAGAAATAAAGAGCAATTCCAAGTATCGAAAGAAGTACAGAAGTTTAAAAAAGTTTAAGAATATGAGATGCAATGCAAGAAATTACAGATGAATAACTTGCTTGAGTAAAGGCACCAAAGAAAGATGCCATGATACAGTAGAAGATAACATTTATGAAGCAACAACTGCATAAATGATAGTGACTTTATTCACTAATGCAACCTAAAACTAAGGTTAGCACTCATGAAATGCACCAAAGGCAGAGCAAAACTTGTAGAGAACTAAATGGTAAGTAGTAAACATTAAATACATTTTAAAGTTAATCAATTTTTTTGGCTGGCATGGAATGATGGCAGAACGTTTTATACTAAATGTTAGCATCATGCCAAGAATTTCAGCTAAACGATACCATGTTACAAAATAAATTTGTCTATTCATTAATGCCATTCGTACATTTTTTTGAAGAAAAAACGCCTGTTTCGATATAAGACGTATGGAAGAACAAACATATGAAGTGCTTCAGTGACTTATTTCTCATTTGTTTAAAAAACACTCAGAACGAGCTCAAGAAATTTATCGTTTCCATCCTTAGATTGAAGTTCTCTCCTTCAAATAATACTTTATAGAAAAAAATACTATTTTATTTCTGTATCCCTGCAAATACGATGCTACTACGTATTGAGTCACATAGAGTAGCATATAGGCATCTACTTAACTATAAAACGCATATGATTTCTGTGGAAGACTAATGTCTTGTTCCTCACAATGGATTCAATTAGGTTTTATTCTTTATAAGCTGCTACTGAAAATCTCTCTTTTCTCTTTTCAGGAGAGAATCAACAAGAGCAAAAGTGCTCAGTTTCATTTTATGATAATTTCTTCAACTATGTATAATTTTATGCATAAAACGAAAATAAAAAATTGCGCTTAAATAGGCAGTATCTGATATAGAATTGTAATGGACGTTTAAGAAAAATAATTTAAGCCATATTTATGTGCATCACGTGAATAACTTGACCATATAAAATCCAATCAGAGCAATAGTTGAATATAAAATTTGCAGTTAATTAAGTAAAAATGCCTTACTAAATCAACTGTCCAATATATACTTTTCTAGGTCAAGAATTTGCATAAAAAATTCTTGAGCTACTAAGCATAGCAAACATAATATGTTAGGTTATGCCGGCCGGACAAATAACTTTTGGAAAAGAAATATCTGTTGAACGTCTTGGAGAAAACTGAAATTATAATATCTTGTTTTCTAATCTGTAGGCTAGAATGACTCCGGCTGCCGAGTAATGCACAGCACACCTGTCAAACCATAGATGAGAAGTTATAAACTAAAACATCAAGACTGTTAATGAAAAATGATTGGAGAAAAATTGCTATTAAATATATTATGAATAAATTATTTAATTATTGATTTTTATTGATAAAAAATTGCATCTAGAATGAGCAAGCTGGGCAATATTATCAACAAGTAAGGTTTTAGGAATAGGAATAGACTTACGTTCCCATGTTCTTCCTCTTGGATTCAGCATTTTTGGGCTAGTTTCGACAATATCCGAGAGGGGAATGTATACAGTTCGATTGTTAACCACACAGGTGCCAAAAGCAGTGTAGCCAGCCACTAAAAGTTCAAGTACATTACAAAAAAACTTAAATGAGCTAAAAGCAAAATTAATTTATTCTTCTCTCAAGAACCTCATAAGACAAATAACATTAGTAAAAGCACATGCAGTAGAGTTGGAATGTAGCAATTCTATTGAAATAAAATTCAATATGACTTTTTATTTGTTCGTTATAAGAGAAGACAAAATTCGTGAAATCTGAAGTCTGCTGGATGGTATGTAGTAAAAGGCTCATAACTTCTTTTCTGAATATGCAAAATATCTAAAGAAAAAGGATCTGACATCAGGATATTGAACAATCAAATTTACTGAGAAGACTGCTTTCAATAAAAAAATGTAAGCACTTACTAGCGCCATGAACTGCATTCTGTGCTAGCTGCATGCACATAATCTGAAAAAAAAGTCATATTTTACTCTCTGATATTCATCACTAGTTACTAAATCATCAAGTTGAAACTTACCTGATCGAATGAAGTAGGTTCGACAGATCTAACAGTGACACTGGGATCAATGTACTTGCAAGTAGCTGGTTTGCCTTTTTTGCTAAAATATTCCTCAATTTTTTTCTTCATGAACAGACCAATAGAAGGCTGTGAACGTTGAAGCAAATCTTGACCAGCTCCTTCTGAAATTACGACAACTGCATAACCTTTTTTCTCTACCACGCGCTCTAGATGAGGGAGAACCCCCTATAGAGCACATATGCAAAGATAATTGAATAAAAACTTTGCTTTACATATAACCAAACTATTTGTTCGGTTACTCGAACAAATAGTTTGAAAATTATATGAAATAGACTCACATGAGTTCCCTCCAATAAAATATCAATTTCCGGAATCAGACATAGATCGACATCTCCAGAAGCCATGGTAGCATAAGCTGCTAAATATCCCGTACTGTAAAAAAAATTATTTCATAGAATTGTAAATTACTTCAAAAAATAGCATATGATACCTTCTTCCCATAAGTTTAACTATGCCAATACCATTTGGTAGGTTACACTTGGCCTCAATTGTAGCGCTTCGGATGGCTTCCTGCGCAGCTTCAACAGCAGTAATGAAGCCAAAAGACCGGTCTAAATAGTCTACAATAAAAGAGAGTTTTGGGGAAAAAATTGAACATTCATGTAAGATTTGAAATAAAATGTTTGAAAATGAATTAGATTCAAACCTATATCATTATCAATTGATTTTGGAATTCCAGCTACAGCAAGATTAATGCCTCTAGATATGCACTCAGTAGCTATGCGAAGCGCTCCTCTCTGTGTTCCATCACCTCCAATCACATAAAGCTGGTGAATCTGAAATGAAAAATGAGAAATGACTTCAGATGTACAAATGAAAAAAAAGAAAGGCTCGCTATTTATCGTATGTGGTAGATAATGTGGGTAACCTGTACATCGAACCATAAAAAAATAATTCTTTTAAATTAACTATTATAGTATTTGATAACGCAATGAATTGCTATTTGTTGCAAAAAGAAAAGAATCTTATCAAGGGATTATTTAGATTTTATAAATATCATGCTATCAAATTATAAAACTCTAGAAGCATATATTTATTACTCTGATGATCACGCACATTAAAAAATAACATACCTCATTTTTAGTCAAAAATTTCATGATTTCATCTAGATCGAATCCTCCATTGGCACAACCGAGTATACTTCCTGCTCTATGTTGTAAGAATTCTAAGTGTGTGGATGCCGACAGATCGATAAATGGCTTTTCAGGATCATAAAATCCACTCCACCCGCCTTGTATACCGTACACCTAGATCAGTACATCATATTTCAAGTATATTACCTTACTTGCCAAAGTGAAGCTCATATGATATGATATTTTAACAAACTTTATTCCAATTTAGTAAAATATATTGTATTATTTCTTTCATAGTACTACTGTTGGAATACAGCAATATTCTAAAAATAATTCGTAAGTAAAAATGTATACCTTCCGAATACGGTAATTGTGCATTAAGGAGTCCAGAAGATGGTGAATAACACTATTAAGACCAGGGCAAATCGTTCCACAAGTGACAATTGCGGCATTGACACAATGTGGATCAAAATGGAGCACTTCTCGAGGGCCTACAATGTAATAAGAAACATTTTCAAAACAAAATAGGCGCAATTTAATACCGTTAAAAATTAATTACCTGCCCTTAAGAATGATCTAACGACGGGGGGCTTCGATTTTTCACGGACATGTTCATATATTATACAATCCTCATCTTTAACAAGTTTATTGTAATATGTAGAACCACCACCAGAATCTTCCACAATTTCATAATTTTTAGTGCTAAAAGATTCAAACTTCGAGCCAAGATTTGGGATCTGGCAGAGTATTATCTTATTTATCTTCATGCTGTGAAATTTTTTACAAAGATCAATACAAGATTGTTCTTATTCTAAATGGTTTTTACAATTCTTACTCAAGCTGTTTCCTTCCAGCACTCTGCGAGGGTTCATCGCCCAAAATACTTCCATCGGCACCTAAAACGAGACTCTTGCGCGCTCCAAGAGAGGGAACTGGTGTAGGATCTTCCTCCATTTCTAGAAGTTTAAGTTAATTATCACGATGATGTCAGTTACTCGTTGATATGAGGTATCGACTACTAATTGAACTAAATTTTTTCAATTTCCGTGAAATAGTTTTTGTCTCGGCAATCATAATGCCTAGGGCGCAAATATTAGTCTATTGAGTTGCCATTTGAATTCAAGTTTTTGAAAGATTCGTAGTAATCTCAACTATGTGGAATGACTAATCTACTTTGAAAAATTAATGAAGTCAAACAAAAATACACCATGTGGGTAATCTCAGCAAAAAATTTCATATCATGGCTTAACCAATACCTCACAGACTATTGATTAACGCACTTTTGAAATTTTGCTTCAAAACTTCAACTTAAAGCATCTTTATTCATAGGATACTGTATTGTAAACATTTATTTGCAAGATTTCTAGTTTTCAAGCAATATTGTCTTTGTATTATTTTTTAGTTAAAAATACTGATTTTTAACTGGTTCCAGGATTCAACAAAAAGTTGCTCCTGATAACATACATATAGTCAGTTCTACTTAGAAACTTTAATAAAAAATATAAATAGGTGTCTGACCATAACTACATTATTAGACACAAACAATGAAATGAAGAAAGTTGCATTGTTGAGTATTTGTTAGCATGTTGAATTTCATATTTTCAGTTTAAATGAAATGTCAAATTTAAGGCTAGCACATTGAAATTTCAAATTAAGTTTAAAAGTCCTAATACTTTCTGACGTAGATACAATTCTATGACATGAGTATGTCAGGATATTTGCCGGTCCTGCTATCTCTTTAAATTGCTACGGCATAGCTGCTCTACTATGTTCATCAATGTTCGTCTATGTTCACCTATATTTTGCCCACACTTTCTCTCACCTTTCGCCTCTT
>JAULBW010049439.1:0-57499 GCA_032358265.1 Vaucheria bursata
CATTCGAGGCAGCCATTCAAAACTAAAAACGGACCTTACAGCTTTCGCTTCTTCCAAACCACTACTGGCCGTACAGTGTTTCTTTTGAAGTAAACGTTGCATCAAATTCTCTACAGTTTGAATTGCCATGTTACTGCCGATTTAAATAAAATTTAGTGCTCATTTGTATATAACTTTGAGAAAAATGATTGAAAGTCTATCGAAAAAACTATATTTGAAATTTACTTCTCTTTAATAAAATCCACTCCAAGATTCATGACGCAAGGATTGTGTAGAATAAAAATTCATCTTCTGATTTTAAAGCATTTAAATTTAAAATTATCGCGACACTTCTATGCATTTACGAAACCAAGAGCATAAACCAGTTTCTTGAAATGCTATACGATTATTTACTTGATCTAACGACCTCCTGAAGCATTTTCTTTCCTACACGCATCTTGAAGTAACGCAGTATCCACCTCTGATCCCGGAATCTGTATGTATCGAATAGCTGATCCTCTTATGAAACATCCCTTTAGCGCAGTGAGCTGTGGAAATCGATCCTCATCGACCACATTTACTCCTGTTAACTTCACGTTTAAGTACTGATCTACACTATGTAAAATTCCAGTTAAGGCCACATCATTTTTAAGTTCCACGGCAACCTCCTTGCCTACTAGTGTCTTGAAAAACGAATAAAATATCTGCAAAAATATGATACGATTAACTTAATTCTATATTTTAGTCTCAGGTTAAATACAGTATTTTACCATAGCTATTGGCTGCAAACGGCACCTGCACGATAAAAACAAGTTGACAGTATTTGCAACGTTTCTTAGCTACATACAGTTTATAGGGCTCATTGTTTTGAAGAAATTCTTGTACAATCCCACAAATTCTATGCGTTTACTTAGTCTCATGCATGGTAACCAAGATTTAATTAATTTTAATCGGTTTAATTTAAACAGATCAATCAATTTATTAACTGTAACACATTTCGGATCAAGACCTGTTCTTGTTGAATCGCAGTCAAGAAAAAACTCAGAATTTTTTTCGTATGTACTTGCTCAAATTTCATGCAATTACGCCAGTACCACACTTGTTGAGAAAATTATCTGAGAACTCATATAAAATAAGACTAAGCTTATTAAAGGAAATACATTAACTTTATATTCATTGAATCTCCATCCCAATAATAGTTTACGAGGATCGAGAGATTTAAGAGCTATTGCACAAAATGCCTGAAGCCAGAAAATTTAATATATTAGCTTGTATCGCTGATATCAGAGATCATAACTTACATGCAGCTATAGTCAAATTTAGCTTAGTTAACGATAAAAACGCACTTTCCGAAATTATAAGCCAAGCTTATGATAATTCTCTAAGCAACTTCAAAATGTGGTAGATTTTTCTGAAAAATTACCCACCATATCCCTGCTTGGAGTAGCGTATGATTGTGTGTTTGATATAATGAGCGCTAATGGTCATCTTGACAGTTCAGAAATATTGAGGTTGGCGTATAAAGTAAGAAGCGCAATGAAATCGGCGAGTTTTCCTTTACATAATATAGAATGTAGAAACTGTTTTGATACCCTCCGAGAAAAGTTTTCTATTGGAGTCAAAAATGCTATTTGGGCTTCATATGTAAGTATCGTAAACAGATACCACGGAGAGAGACTTACTGAATGTTTTCGAACCAAGAGAATTTTCGGTTATGGCGGTGCTGATGGAGGAATTGATACTTTATGGCAGCTAGTGTCTCAAGAAGGTGGACAATATTTCTTAATAAAAAAACAGATACCATGGTGGAAGACTTACTCAAAAATTTAATAGTAGAAATAACTTTTTTGGGTATAGCGGTGCTGACGCAGGAATTGATACTGCATGGAGTATTCTGTGCGGATAGATTGATACATTTATGATACAATAAGGACTAATTTTAAACATTTTCTGAGTACGTCTTTTAAACGAATGTTATTTATTTTTACATTACAATTTAATGTGAGATTTAAGAGTTGGCTACCATTTACGAATAAAAATTCCCTTAATACTATGAAAATTTGGCCAATCAAGCTCAATTATTTTCAAAATTTTCATTACATTATATAGACCAGTACGAAATCAAAATGGTGATTGGGTTCGGAGTTTTGATAATCCCAAGAAAGTTTTTTTGTGCCATAAAACCAGGCCTCTACTGACTAGGAAGTATCCCTAAAGTAAGTATTTATATGTCCCTTAAGTAGAAAAAATGTTCACCTAGTGATGAAAATTAAATTGATATGGAATCATGATTAAAATCAGTTTCAACTCTTCTAAAAAAAGTACATGCAATATCAGAGAGTAACCTTTGAAAGATATCAAAAAAGAAGCGTATGAATACTAGTTGACATTATACAAATTTGATTTAATAAATCTCTAGTTTAACTCTACTCTTAAAAAACATTTTAATGATGACAATACATTCAACTGCACATGCATTCAGCACATAGAAATTCATCTTAGAAAAAGGTAAAATTCATTAATACTATAAATCAATTAAATGGTACATGCAGACAAATTTCCTAACTAAATTGGATAAATTAAAGCTCTCCTCTCATGTTAGTCTTGCTTAACCCAACTATTTTGTCATAAACGGATAATCCAGGACATATTCGACTATAAGCACCTAAATTCACAGGCATTTCACCATATTGACGGGGTCTTACCCCTTTCAATATTTTGGAAAGATCTACTTCAAATAAACAGCGGTTGTCCGATTTTGTCTGATGTTGTGAAGTCAATCGTTGCCGTAAAGCTTCTATCAAGGCCACCCTATTGAATGCTGGTGGCAACACAAGGTTTATCGTGTCCTGCAAATGAAAATTGCTCAAAGCTACATAATTCGCTTGCAAGCAGAATTAAGCATGAGAAGTTTCTAAAATTTTACTGAGTACACCATTGTTAAAAGTTCATACATTTACGAAGCATAATTATGAATTGAAATATATATCACAAATAAATTAAATCTCCTCAGAAATTTTTAAGCCAGCATTTAGGATTAGAGACTAATATTGTGGGAAGGGATGATATATATATATAAATATATCAGAGCATTGGGGGGTCCAAACCATTAATTGAAATTCTAACATGGGCAATTTTGAATAATTTCATAGTGGGACAGGGTAGATTGTTGCAAAAATAAACGCCCGCAAATGTTTAATCAAAAAAATAAATTAAAAAATTCTAAAAATTGGTACCTGCCAACTATATTAATGGTACAAAAGTGTTGCATAAATATTCAAGTTGAACAACTATACCATTAAGCAACAGCACTCTCTTAAGTGATAGATCATATGAATTTGAACAAAGTTTTAGAGCATTGAATAAAACAATTGTTGGAAGATAATATATGTTAGTTACTATTACCTTAACAAGGCCTTCTTTAACGCGCTTATCTAAGTCCGTATCTCTGTCAAGCTGTGGCGACGCATTTACTTCTATCAACCAAGGGGTCAAATTCTCATCAATCAATATATCAAATCCAAAAAACTCAAAAGAATTCGGTTGAAAGGGTATTGAACATTGACAAGCCACCAATGATTTTACAATGACCGCTACTATTTCAGTATTTAACTTGGAAACAGATACTCCCAAGTTTGATAGGAGCTTCCACAGGGATGAAAGAGACATCTGTTGAATAAAATAAAAAAATATATATATATTAAAGCATGTATTTATGCATTGGACATATTTACGTGTTGGAAGATTATTGGTCAACGGAAGTTTACCTATTCTTAGTTATGAATGAATAAAATAAAAACATTCAAACTTGCTTGAATAAAAAGGGGAAATCACAAGCAACTTGGATTAAATATAATACCTTAGTACCACCCGACTCACCCGGACTTGCCAAATTCAAGGGCGAATCTTTTGCAGTTTCTTCTTCATTTCTTTTCTAAAAAACATAAAATGCCTACAGATTACCCATGAAAGTTAAACCTAATCAAAAAAATTTTAATTTTCATAGTAAAATAGAAGAGAAAACTTTTCAAATTAAAACTTTACTGGATATGAAGCACAATTACAATGAAAGATCAACGTGCCCTTTCCAATATCCTCCTTGGACCCTTCATTTTTACTTTAAAAAATATATCTTTTTGCTTTATAACATCATATTGTACTAACTTGGACGCTGCTATTGGTGAGGTGGACAAAAACATCATCCATAAATTCGTTTTTTGTCGTGTATTTCCGCGTACAAACGCGCGCAAACCCTTCATCATACAAAAATGCTTCCAAAGGGTTAAATGATGTAACTAATACGTAAAGTCTCAAATCGAACTTGTAACCATTCAAGAGAAATGGCTTTTCAACGTATCGTTGAATTACGACCTGGTCGCTGTATTTAACTTCACTGCATGGTAAAAAAATAAATTTTTCTTCATAAATATATATTAATCGAATAATATCAACTAAGATAATGGAGAGTTTTAACAGTGGTTTTTGTTGATTTTTGCTGTGCAAAATAGAATAATTGTAACGGAACATTTCTATTATATGGAAAATTTTCAGTACCAGTAGTCTATACAATTTTAAGAAGTCATTTACAACTTCTGCTCATACTGTTCATTTCTTCAAGATATCGCACTATCAATGCCTACATCTGTTCTGTACTAAATTTATTGATGCTGATTAGAAAAGTATACAAAATATAAGTAAAAAGCAAATATTATGTGTGCAATTCCGAAACATTTTTATGTTGAAGTTAAAAAAAACTAGCTCATTTGACCATCAAAGACATACGAACAGCTGCTAACTCTGGGGAGATTCATTGTATGCATTTTAATTAGTATACAAAACTGTTAACTCTAAAGGTAGAACGTTAAATAAATAATAACTTTGAATGAATCTTTTAGTGGATTGCACATCACTATTTATATTAAAATGTTGATGAACTAGTAAATAAAGTTGCTTCATTAGTCTAGAACAAATTATATATTCTAATATAATATACCTAATATCATTGATAAGCTGAATTCCTCGTCCTCTACTCATTCCGACCGGCTTCATAATCCAAAGGTTTTTATCTTCGAATTGGGCCCCATTAGACCCCCCTGATAAACCAATAGGGGAAAATGCAATAAATGACATTCCTTCTGAAGAAACTGAGAAATTTAGTAGATTCAATCTATGCGTAGTACTTCTGGGCATGTTGATATTATGTATAGAAAAATGGAAAAGTACTTGCAAATATATATGAGCATACCAGTGAATGTAACTTCCTCTTCAGTTGATGTAAACGCAGCAACAAAAGCTGAATAATCTTGTGGTAAAACAAACGTAAGCGGCATAATGTAAAATTCTTTATAATGTTTTCCACTAATATTCATAGTTCTCGTTAGATGTTGCTTAAGTAAATCTTTCCTTGTAAGTTCACGGCTGTCATAGAAATTAAAATGAACAAATCAGTGGTAACAGCCATGCCCTAAATTGGCTGAATTCAAACTATACTGTTTGTAAAAGATATCCTGCAAATATTTATATGTGCGTACAATTCGTATTATAGATTATATTAGCTAACCTATGGGGATAATGGTTAACTTTTTGCCATACTAGTAGACTGTTGTAATCGATTTGCTGCTTGCCTTGTGTCCAGAGCAAGTTCCTATAGAAAAAACAAACAATATTATGTTGGAGATTTATACAGATATTTTGCCCTACAAAAAAACTCTTATTCCCCCTCCCCAACTTAACATAATAAGATACAATCACTTCTAATATTTCCAGTTTATCGATGAATTTCAACTTGCTGCTATAAAAATTCATGCCAAAAAGAAGTTTTTGAGTGGCGGAAACATATTTTCCTTGAAGGAATGACGGGATTACCTATATTAAACCCTAGCAAAGCTGATAAATGGTCTTGAACAGACAAAGGAATACCAAAAAAATCCTTTAAATATCAAAGATTTCTTTCTGCTCTTATGTGATATGTATGATATGTGCATCTGTTCAGTGATTTTCTACATTTTGAGATGTATTACAGTTTATATACAAGTGTTAGTTCCAAAAAGGCTAGCATGAACTATAAAATAAATTTTGTAGTAAATGAACTTACCATGATGTGCTTAACCCAAGTCCCTCAGGCAACTCTGTCCAGTTAGGAAAAGCCTTATTCATGACATCGTATACAATATTACATCCCTATTTAAATAAAAAACATTCAAAAAAATTTACAGAAGATAACTTGACTCTACTCAACTCAACTTGGTTAATGAAATTTGTAACAGTTCATGTGCAATACTGATGAAAAATATTCAAAATCTTAAGATAAAGAAAGCCCCCATAAACAGGTAATATGTACACATATTGATATGCATTTATGTGCAGAAAGACTGATAAATAAATAATAAAAAGAGAATGTAAAGTCTCAGTTTAGAACCCATTTATACTGCGCATTATAAAAGTGCAACACCTAAAATTTTAAAACATAGAGAATGAAAATGTCCAAATTTTAAAAAAAGTCATGAGGTGCCGTATAATATATATGCCTCTGGATGTCGAGATGATATTCTATAGTGCAGCTGGGCAGGATCAGGACTTCTTTTAAACATAACACTTCTTGACATTTCGAGCTGATCAAATGTTCTAGAACAATTGCCACTTTGGCTATCGGTCGGAAGGACAAATTCATCAGGTACACAATGGTCCTGCATAATCTATAATAAGGAAAAAAGGAAGGAATATTCATAAAAGTAGTTCAACATTTTAATTTTTAGGTGGATACAAATACTGTAAACGTCATATATTATAAATTTACTTTTAGCAAATATCATTTAGAACGAATAGAAATAAAAAATTTGTTTTGTGCCTAGTTAGTATCAGATTTCGGCTGTAACAAATTCATTCTGTGGTCTCGACATATCCAGTTTTTCCGAAGTTTTCTGTAACTGGAAATTTTGGAGTTAAGCACCACTAGAGTATCTTCTTTCCCCCAAATATTGCAGATACATATGTCATAATCGAATACTAATTAGTTACATTTACCATACCCCCTAATCGGGCTCCAATTTAGACCCAATTCTATGCATATCGCGGGTAGAAAGATTGTTCATTGAGAGCAATATGAATCGATCATGCCAACAAAAATATAACATAAATCAATGCAATCAAGAACTAATCGAAACAAATAATTTTACTCGAGCAAACATGATTGGATGATTTTTTTGGAATTTAGATGAAAGAAATCAGTATGCAGAAACACATTTTTATGCTGATAGCAAATTCATAACTGAGCTTTAGGCAATTTTTCACAGAATTTCTGTACCTGCCAATACTTGGTGTAAAGTTTTATTTGGTCCGCTAAATATCCCTTTTCATTTTCTGCAAATAGTCGTCTATTTTTGATTGGCTGACATCGTCCATCTTGACCAATCGGAGCGTATGAATAGTATGTACTTAAGATGGCTCCAAATACCGGGTATACACTTGCATACTGGGTCAATTTGAGGTCTTTGGGAGACGAAAATGGTTTTTTTTGGGATTTAACAGGCACTGTGAGGTGTTCAAAAATTAAATTTACATATTTATGCACTATGCATGTATTAGCTTATTTGTATGCATTCATGTTACATAGTTAATTGGGCAACTAATGTGCCAAAGATATATATACATATATATATTTATGCATAAAAATGTTGACATATGCATAAATCTGTACTAAAATTTAGCATAATTTTCTGTAAAATCAATATTCTAAAAAATCAAACCTACCGCTACAGATGTCAGTAACATGCTCTCCTTGAACAAAATTTTCATCAAGATCCTCTTCAACTTCACAATTATTTTGTCTTGTGTTTGGTAAAATCAAGTTCACAGATTCTAAATGAAAATATATCTGTTTTACTTCAGCACAAAGACTTGACTCAACCTGTGACATACATATATCTGGATGAATAACACTTTCCGAGACTGATAACTTGTCCTTTTTTGCTGTTGATAAGGACGGTTGACTTTCATCACTGTTGCTATCATTGTCACTTTGAATCTGTAAATCTACATAAATGAAAAAAAATTTAATTTATTTTTGATACAATTTTTACAAAAATTTAAATTTTTTCTTCATGCAAATTTTTATTTTTCCAAATGATCTTGGAGATATTATTATTGTTCTTAACTTCTTACAAAATTTGTAAAAATTATTGCTTTCAAATAATAATAGTTTTTTTCTACCTTATGGTAAATTAAAATAGAGAAAAATGTAATTGCAACTGTAGTAGTTGCAAATTTGCTCGTACCAATTATCTAGACTAGTTAACTAGTCATTTACTCAAGTAGTCAACTAGTCATTGAATCAAGTAGTCAACTATTCAACAACTTTTGTACCTTATAATGTTATACAAATTACACTAAATGAAAAAAAATTAAAACTGCCTTTGAATACAACGCAGTTAGGATCAAAGTAGGGATATGCTTGAGTTATGCGTACTACCTAAAAAGTAGATTAACAGAGATTTTGAATAGAACACATATTGCTATGATCGAGTGAATACAATAATGAAGTTATTACCTATATCAATAGCATTCTGCTCTTGTTTAAGCATATCATCATTTATACATTCTTCAAACTCAAAATTATTTTGTCCATTTTTAGACACGGATGCTTGATTTAGTTCATCTTGGGCTTCCGAGTCATTTGTTTGAATTGTAATATTTGATTTAACTTGTGCTGCGCATGAATCTGGAAAGTGATGATGCGACATATGTCGTATGCATGTATCCATTGCATCCAATACACTACCATTTTCAATAGTCGAGTTTGATGATTGGCTGTCATAATAATTGCTGCAAAATTGTTTTTCTACAAATAAAAAATTGAGTACATTCCAAGTACCTGTCAATTTTTCATAGTACTCTGCAAAAAGACAACATTGTATGAAGTATATATTCAAACTATATTTGACTTTAGCTGTAAAATAAATCTATGAATTCTTTACATTGCATTACCATAAAGAATTGCATTTGGATACCAATTTTAAAAATTTCAAGTTACAAATAAAATGCAGCTCATATGAATATAATAGTATACTATCTAGTATGCTAGCAATGTTGTACATGCAGCTACGTAATGTCATAACTTCTGGCTATGGCAAGAAAAATATGCGACAAAGAATTTTACTTTGTGCCTTTTCAATAACCGTGACCTTTCGTGTGGGATGTATTTCTGTAAATAGTTTGGATGTCTTGGTAAGTCCACACAGCGATGCGTACATATAACATGCACTATACAGAAAATATCTAACCTCTAGATTTTTTGTGAAGCGAAATAGTGACATTTTTTTCTATGCAGCTGTCATCGGTGTTTTCTTCTTTTCTTTTATTAATTTTTATTGCTCTGAGCTTTTTGCAAGAAGCTCTTATATCACTCCTTCTAGCATTTATCCTTGCTATCGATGCAGTTCGATGGGCCTGTATAAATATATATTTTTTGTTTTAATATAAGATTAAAAGAAACACATTATTGGCTCAAGAAAAATATATATCTATGAGGATATTCGAATGGTTACTTAACTTGAAAAATGAAGAATAAAAAATAAAAGATACGTGCATGGAGCTTTAAGGATTACTTAAAGGATCAATATTTTAGCTCATATATCCCCAGTGACATCATTTGCTTGAGAAGACATCATACAAAAACTCTAAAACACTCTACATAAAAACATTTATTTATCCCATTATTGTCTCTTAGATGTTGGTTAATGGGTTAATTGTATGCATATATATATATATATATATATATATATATATATGAATCTTAGAATATTCAATTCCTCGAAGGAGTTTAATTTGACCTAGTTTTTTTTTCATTTTTTACTCGTGCATTATAACGCTTACAAAAGCTGCAGCTCAAAATCTATTCTAATGATATATAAAAAAATATATATTAATCAAGGAATAAATTAAATTTGCATAAATTAAAACATATTATAAGTCAAAATATATTGAAATAATATTAACTAACCTGACGATTTCTCTCCAGCTCCTGTTCCTTGGTAAGCGATGTATTCTTAGACTTTTGCTGCCCTAGCCTTCGATGGACACGGTGGTCACCAGAAACAATAAAGGCGACGCTTGATCCTCGAGCCTGTATGGAATGGATTTTTCGTGTTCGATTCAAAATTTTCAAGTGAGATGCACGTATACTTTTAAAAATTTCGAAGCCAATTGAGCTCACTTTCCATTATCAAAGATTCTGTTTTAGTATGCTCCATAAATTTATGTGCACTTCCATTACATATTAGTAAGCTTTGGGCGTTGGATGATTCGGAACGTGTTAAATCCTCGTGGCATTTTTCAGCAGCATATAAACGATCAATATTGACTTTATCATTCTCTCTTTGGCTTAAAACTTGTGCGATACGACTTTTCTGCCTGGAAATATAGGAGCTGAGATAGACGAGCTCAGGACTTTCGTCCTCATATAAGCCGCATAATGCTGATACACTATCTTTTAATAGAGTGGACGAGATGAATGGGATTTGATCGAGCCGTAGTAAAGGCCAGGATTTCATGTCAATAGATATTGAGGAGTCCATTGATGATTATTTTCTTAAAATTTGGTAGCCGCCATTTCAACGAGGCATCAAATGAATCAATGAAAATACACAAAATCATCTTCACGTGTCCAGGATTTCTAACTTCAAACCGTTACTTTCATAAAAGAAATGGTTAAAAAAAACTATATAAGGATATATTCATATATTTTAAGCCTATTTTAGTTGTATTAGTATGATTATAACCAATAAAATTCAATTAAATATGTTTTTGTGTCAGTAAGACAAATGTTCTAATGAAATGCAAATATTATACATTGAGATATCGATCCTTTGCAATTTTATTTTTTTGCAACCATAGAATCATTCAGTTGATAATCAATCCCCGCTGAATTCGTGTTTTGAGAAGTACGGTTAGAAAACACCCTGAGCCTCTTTGTAAACAATCCGTGCCACGCTTCTTACATTTTATAGTAGTGATTAAGGTTGCAGGAGACCTTCCTCACTTGGGATACGACCAATGCTGGCATCAAGATGGATTCACAAGAACTTCAAGAATTTAGCCCCACATTGCAGAGCTATGGCTATTGGAAGTCACAATCCTTACGGCCGCATTCAAGACACTAATCTTGCGCTGGGTGCAAAGGTCGAGTCAGTTCAATCCGTACCGAATGAGAGTGGGGTTCAAATCAACTGGCAAGATGGTCATGTCACAGTTTATAACAATATATGGCTTCGCGTGAATTGCCCATTTAATGTTCACGCCAGCGGGTCGAGGCTGAGCTTCCCCGGCGATGTTCTAGACGTAGAGCCTTTGCAAGTGACGCCAGGTGATTAAAAAACTGCGTAAGAAGTTGTATTTTTTTCAAATGTATAGTGCTTTCTTCGTTACATTTGGCAAAAGAAAAGACACTACGTCCATTTCTCTATAAAAGCACTGTGCTTTGTTTCTTCCAGTAACTGCACAATTTTATTGATCTCATATGAAATAATAGTAAATCCATTTCTTTCAAAATACCAAGATAATAAATGATCTCAAGCCTAAAAAATGTTTTAAAATTTGTTAAGTTTTAGTTCAGAACTTAAATTTGCAATTCCCCTTGTGGTATTAACAGTGAATCTGTAAAATATTCCAAGTAATCTATTGAAAAATATATTTTCATGTAAATTTGTAAGGTGATGGTAAAGATGGAATACATATAGAATGGTCAGATGGACATCGTAGTACATTTGGAAGTAAGTGGCTGAGACTTCATGACAGTAGCGTGAGCTCTATAATTGATCGTTATCAAAGCTCCTGGCCTACTGCCTTGCGATCTTGGGAGGTGATACCTTCAACTTCATATGATAAGGTGACTTCCTATTTTTTTAATATATTTTGAAATTTTAATTGGCATATACTTTAGGATTGTTAAAGTACACATCATTTACTTTTCAACTAATAATTGTTATATATTTGAAAGAAGAAATTCCAGAATGATTTGAAAGGTTGAAAATCATTCTTTTTGAAACGAATTTGACAAGAAATGCTTCCTTTTTATTCTCCTATGTAATATTGTTGTGGCTTCCGTTCTTTGTGTGGTTTCTCGCATTTCTGCATTTACTCTTTACTATGTAATGTAGTTTTTGTGTCGAGACATATTTTATGAATTCCAATACCTTTGATGTTTCTGAATGTGTTGTGTCTCTGATTTTTCTGGGGTTTAATATTACGTTTTTTATAGGATATAGGTACAATTAGACTAGACAATCAAGGCACTTAGAAGTGTAAAATTCGATTACCAGAACCTGAACTATTGATAAAATAATTTGATATGAACCATGTGATGTGCATACGACCCACATTTTCAAAATGCAAACTCATGAATTTTAGTAAAAGTCACTAAAATTTTGTGCTTTTTGAAAGGTACTGATGATTAGGTTTGGTGCTCTGTCATAATTGTATTATTCGTGTGGTTAAATGTTTAAAAATATGAAATGCAGGTGATGAGCTCTGATGATGGAGTATATGAACTACTTCGAAATATAAATAAAAACGGCATATGCCGAATCAGCAAGTCTGGCACTGCATTGGGTACAGGTAAAGGCGTTCATTACTTTTTACTAAAAATATACATGTTATGTAAAAAGGACTAATTAAAGTGCTTGCTGTTTAAAAAAATTTTCTCTTTTCCTATAAAAAATTGGTGTATTCCTGTAAGGGGGTTCAAAATAATCTGTTTAAAGCCATTTTTAATCCTTTTTGATTGAAATCGTTTAGTTGGCGGTAACGCTAAGTTCAGTTGGTCACAAGCACCCCTAGTGGCATAGCATCTTGGGTTTGACTCTATTCGCTTTCCATCATTATCATTCATCGATACAATAATGAAATCGAATTCTGGCATCTGATACTTATAATCATGCGTCCTTTGAAATCGAAATGAATTGGTATTTCTTAGAATGGATAGTTCTTGTCAAATCAGTACATTTCTAATGCATTTGCATTCTTGTAATGAATACAGTTGAAAAAATTGCAACTCGGATCTCTCCTCAATCTCACACAATGCTGTACGGGGGAATTTTTGATGTCCTGAGTCAGGATAATGCTCGAAATATAGCTTATACAAGGGAAAAGCTAAGGCTTCATATGGATCTAGCTTATTATGAAAGCCCTGCTGGTTTACAGTTCCTTCATTGTGTACAATTCGATGATAACATCGTAGGTAGAGGACTATTATCTGCATGAACTGTCATGTTTTATAGTATTACATTGATTGAAAGATGCATACATTAATGATTTTTACTAAATAAATTTCAATAAGACTATACTTATATATATTCATATAATACAAAGCTTGCATATATATATATATATATATATTGTTGTTGATATCTGTTATAACTATGTATACTTTATATTGAAATATATGTGTTTATGTAAGAGCTATACTGCATCTATAGTACGAGCTGCAGTAGACCGAAAAAGTCTGAATTTTACTATTTTTCAACAACTTTTTAAATAAGTTAAATGGGTGGCTGTGGGTTCGAATCTCACCATTGTCATTTTATACAATCTCCCTCATCCTTCATAAGACTTCATTTTAGTTTTTCAGCCGCCAAGTTTCAATTTTTAGGGTGTTAAGTAACTTTAGAATCTATCAGTAAAGGAATGGAAATACCAACTAAATAAAGCAACTTTTTAATATTTATGATATTTGTCAAATTACAAAATAATAATTGGCCAATCGCCGGATAGGCGTTCAATAATTTTCAATGAAGTTTTTCTACACTTAAACTGCTCGCATTGTCAGTAAATATTTGTATATGTCTATGAAGGTAGTAATATCTATTTTTGTACATTGACTTAATTTGAAATGAATATATATATATATATATATTTGAATGTATGCATACATGAATATGAAAATAGACTTAAATATACTGTTGCCAGGCGGTGAAAGTTGTTATTTAGATGGATTTGAAGCTGCAAAGCAATTCAGCAAGCTACACCCAGAGGCATTCAATGTTCTCTCCAGCATCCCAGCTACATTTCAAAAAATCAGAGATTTCTATAATCCTGAGTTGGTACCCGACAATGAAGCCGAATCGGTGCGTCAACGTCTATATATATACATATATAATGAGAAATTTTTTAATCGTCTCTTGCAACTTTATTATCTTACTCTACTTGAGAAGTGTTTATAATTAGTTTCTGTTCTAGAATCCAATCTTCTGCTATTTTAAAACATGCAGCCTTTTGTAGATATGCAATTCATTATTATCTTCAGGGTGTCGTATTTGTCAGAATTACTAATTTTTGGGTGATATTTCAAATGTGGAGCCCCCAAATGAAATGTTCAAATAGCTCTTTAACCCCCTGAGGGTTATATTTAGTGGAAGGGGAGAAAAAATTAGTATTAATTGAGTTGAGGCTCAACCTTGAGTTTCCTAAAGGTGCTACTAGTGACCCTGCTATTAATAAAGGCCACCAGTTTAAACCAATCAAAATGATTGAAACTCAACAAAAGAGTAGTTTTGTAACAAAAAGTTTCTGATTTTTTTCCTGTTGCCATTAAAAATTAGGAAAACTTGTAAGGCTATTGCGCAAGTTTTGAAAGCATAGGGAACTGATTGGTTAGAATTCCAAAACATTTATATTGAATGTTTAAAATTTCAAACCCTTTACAGGAGCCGCTATTTAGTTCAGATGGAAAAATTATACCTGCTGTACCTCCCCCAAGAGGGGGCCATAATAGTCCAAATACTGCAGCGATATCTGCATGTTATTTGACCTACCAGAGGCCTCACATTGAGCTAGACACCGATGGAGAAATCACTGGAGTCTTTTGGGCCCCAATGTTTGAAGGTGACATTTTATATCATATAGTTAGATAAAATTTGTGCAATAAACTTCGAATACAACGAATTTTTTGGGAGTTGTATCCGAAACTCTAAAGCTGAACATGGACATAATTTGAATTATTTGTCTATTTGTCATCCATATTAAAATTTTTACATTTGAGTTTACTATTGATTAATCCAAGGATGCAATAATCTGTCTCTTCATATTATAAATTTCGGTCTTGATGAGTAAAAAAAACTTTATTGTTCCTAAATTTTCTGTGGTTTAGGGAAATATTCATATATACTGTTCGAGATATTAATACTGACTAGTTGACCATGCATATGTTGTATAGCGCCCAATGTTGAAGCTCTACCATTAAAATTGTTCTTCTAATATTGTTCTAGAACAATCTGAAGTTGAAGCTGATTCATATTATATTTTTTCCTAATTAATGTAACTTTTTAGTTTTCTACCTTTAGGTTATATCATGTGAGAAATTTAACATGTTATTGAATAAGTAAAGTAGTTATGAAACATTCCATCTACTATGAAAAGTGCCTACAAACATAATTCGTAGCCTAGTAGCAGTTGTTATTGGTATTATTCAGTAAAAATACGTGACTTCTTACTAATTATTTTTGCATAAAATTTTTTGCAATTTCAAGGTACTCTGCATGTCCCTAGTAAATCGATACAGTCTTATTACAAGGCATATGCCGAGTTTCAGTCGTTTATTGAGACTGGAGATTTTTCGAATGAGTACACAGTTAAGTACCACATGAACGAGGGAGATTGCATGGTGTTCAATAATAGAAGAATGTTGCATGGTCGAGAATCTTTTAGTGGTGATGGTGAGTGCATGAATGCATGGAAAAATTTATGTGCGTAAACCGACGTGTACATTAAGCAGTATAAAAGTTTATGTGCATGAGTATGTATGTGCTCGAATGTATACGGATCAGAATTTACGCATAAGCGCATATGAATCATCAACCATAAAACCAGTACTTATATATATATAGATCAGTTTTTATGGATGCATTTTAGTAGCTGATCAATGCAAATGCATCGATTATAATTTACCACAATGAATGAATGAATAAATGAAATGAACCAGTTAGAATGCGCATCGATTCAAATGAATCAGTACGTGAGTACATGCATGATAAAATCGCATGTGTTTCTACATAGATTTAATTCAGGACCAATCAAAAGCTGCCCGTAGACAATAGTCTTTATGTGTCACCTTTTTTATCACGATATATGTATCCGAATGTTTGTTCAAAAGTACAAATAAATAAGTAACCACGGTTCTGTTTCTTTTAAATTATATATATTACGTATGGAAGAGATTGGATATCCACAATTGCACATATTCGTATATTGCACATTACTATGTTAAGCACCTACTACTTGCCATATTTTTCAATCAAACCTAAAAAACAGATATTGCTTTTTTTCATTCAAAGTTCGATGAACTCACATCCAATAATCACATTCTAAGATATTGTTCTGTTTTATAGGCAAACGTCACTTCCAAGGATGCTATACAAATATTGACGAAAGCCTAAGTCGCTATATTGTGCTTCGCAATAGTCACAAATACGATATTTCAGAAAGCAATGTTACACGATGGGGTAATGGTTCTATTCCATTAGCAATGCACGGATTGTAATATCTCTGGCTGAAAGTGCTCAATATTTTTTCAGAATTCTTAGAATATTGAATACTGTTCGGCATGAAACAGAAAATTTGTTTGAAAGTTCGTGTAGAAATTTTAACACCTATAAATTAACAGTTGTTCTGATTCTTTTTAAGGATTCTATTATGACTTTGACTTATAACATGTTACTGCGTTAGTGACATAATTGCACCAGTAACAAATGGAGAAAATTTTACATTATCTTTGAAAGTTGTTCAAGGTAGTTCAGTCCAACATGAAAACTATTCTAGAATTAAAGACTACAGAACTCAATGTATTCTGTCCAGTTTACAAGTAGTTGCTGAAATAATACGTAGTCTACAAGACATTTTCAGCGTGTTGTCTAATCGAGCTAAATTTATTAAATATTTTATCGAATTAAAAAGTAACATTGAAATTACTTCAATTTGAATATTTATCACGTCTGTTCACAAAATAAAATCCAGTTCAAAGGTAAAAAACGAAAACCAAATATTTATATATAGTTGGTGGTTTTTTGTGGATAAAAGGACTTAAGTTTTGCCACTAAGTAGTAAAATCAAAGTCAGAATTTGTTCTAATTTCATGATTGAATCTTACATTTGAAATTTGTATCGAGAAGATTAAAACTTTCAAAGCCTTTTTTGCAGTACATGTTAATTTCTCCTCAAGTTTACCTCTCAAATTTTTCAAGTGTGCTTAGCTGCCACCGTAAAGATTGCTTGACTCTCCATTTGATTAATGCGTTTCTTGAAATAGTGCTCTTACTTAAAATCAAATATCAGGTTTGCAAGTAAATTCAATATGCTGTTATTTGCTGAGTGGATTATTATTATCAAGTAAATAGTGCGGAATTGGTATTATGGATAAATAGTGCAGTTTCATAGTGAATAAGATGAAATAAATTTGAAAAGAAATGCAGGCATGAAACATGAAAAATAAGGTGTAAGGCATCAAGATGCTTTTATCATGACAATTAAAACAGCACCTCAAATTTTTGTGGAGAAGGTAAAGAGCGCTGCAATAACAATACTACTCAATTAGAAAAACTTGCAAGTCACTTTTATCAAACCAATATCAAAACATTCATGAGCGACTAGAAACTTTTCTTCTGTTACTTTTATCTTCTATGCAAATGTTTAACAGCTATAAAATTCTAAGACCCTATTGTAATCAGTCCATTAGTTTCCTTGGAACTTAAAAAGTATACAACAGTAAGATACCTCAGAAGTCAAAGCTGCACACAAATCGGGTAAGAACATTCCTGCAATTCATCACATTGTTTAGATTCTTAGTACTCTTTTTTAAGAGAAATAGTTTTTTCAAAATTATTGCTACCAAGTTCACATTAAATATTTTTTTCAAACTCTGAACTGGCCATGACAAAAAGTACTTGATTACTGCTCGACTTCAGCTGGAAACCAACTTGTTCAAGCTTTTTTCAAACAGTTCCAGTATACTTTTCTATTTACTTTATAAAATTCTTTTAAATTCATTTCTCTAAATAAGTGAACAGCACAATTATTTGTCCATATAAAAAAAGTAGCTTGCATTGTGTCCTTTCTTAGTTGAGCTTCATCATCACATAAATTTACTTGCTAAATTTAAATCTCAATATTTGGTTGAATTTACCAAACTTTGTAACATTTAATTTGATTTTTTTAATTTTTACTTTGAAATATATTTCTTTTTTAGATTCTAATTTTCTAGCAGTATTATACTTGCAAAGTTCTAATTCCTTTCTGAATCTATTACTGAGCTTAGTAGCAATTCAACTAGATTAAACTTAGCTAATACCTTGCTGTTAGCATTAAATTACTATGGAGCACGAGGCTTGACATACTTATTTTATGAAAAACAACCTAACAAATTGATCCAAAACAACTTATCAGCTTCTTTTTAAAATGAAAAAGTCTGGCTCCTTTCAGTCGCAAGCACTTTTGCTCTGCAAGTATTTTTGTATCTTCAAATATCATACAGATAGAATGCAACAGGAGGGCAAACTATAGAACCTCCATGTTCTAATCAATTTCACATATTAATCATACTTGCAAATTTGCTCTTTATTTGATATTATTGTCAGTGTAAAGAACATGGATTGGAATTTGAACCTGAAATCCTCAGAATGGTGCATTTGTTAAAAGAGGTATTTCTATTCAAGATTAGAGGTACGGTTACAAGTATTATCCAGTATATTAAATTTGACGCGTTTATTACAACAAATTCGCGCTTAAATAAAGCAAAACGAGTATCCCAACACTTAAATTCAATTTCAAGAGGAATCAACGTAGACTTCTAGAAAACATTTTTCTGCTACTGATCTTAAGTAGCTCAAATGTCGTCTGGAGAAATCAAAGCCCCGACGAGTGCTCTGAATTATTTCAGACGCGATGCCGACAAAATCGTGCGAACTGAACTGGAATCCCAACATGCACCGACTGACCTCGGCTCGGTCATGCGAGAAGTAAATGCGAGGTGGAACGCCTTGCCGGACGAACAGAGAGAAAAGTACGATCTTCTGGCATTGAAAGATCGCGAAAGATACAACCTCGAGTGTGTCGCGAGAGATGCAGAAGCTGAACAAGAGCATGCACGTCGACGAGCCGAACGGAACGATCTCAATATAGTTGGTCCCCGCACTGCACGAACCTCTGCTACCACGGAAAGTGAATCTCACGTTACAAAACGTGAGCTCAGTGAAGCTGAAATCGAAAGGCGTAGAGCGAAAGCTGAGAAAAAAGCTAAGGAGAGAGATGAAATCAAAGCCGAAAAGATGCAGGTAACTTACTTGAAACAAATCTCCATTTTAATTCTAAATTCTTTTTAAAAAAACTACCAAACCTGAATGCGTAATAATAAGACTTTTTTCAATATATTATGTGGATTTAGATGTATATTCAATTGATAAATTTTTAATTACCAGCAGAGAAGAAAATGCTAATTCTTGTCTTCTTTGTTTGGTAGCCCTTCACGAATATTCAACCTATAATAAAATTTAAATTAGGACCCTATAACTGTAACATTGGGTAGGGTATATAGTTCCAATGTATTCAAATCATATTTCAGAATTTTTTTCTAAAATAGGACCTTTGAACAAAATTGAGCTCATAGTGTGCTGAAAAGTCATCAAAGCATGTTTTTATCCTTTCATTGAAATCCTCTCTCATTACTGGCATATTTGCTGTTTTAAGAATCTTTTTTAATGTCCCTTTCCACGCATTTATCTGGCATATTCAATGATATGTCTGAAGTATTTTTAATACATACAGGTGGAAGGTTCGATCTTATGTCAGCAAGGGGCTATCAAAGAGGCAATCGCTAAGCAAGCAGAAGCTCGTTTACAGTATCTACTCAAACAATCGGATATTTTTTCGCATTTTGGCGTTGGGAAAGAACAAGCTGAAAAGCAGAAGGCCGAACAGAACGAACTTAAAAAAGGAGCAAAAAAAGATACTAAAGATGACGATAGCGAAATTGAATCGGGGGATGAAGAGGGGGGATCTGATGCAGCCCAGCCAACATTCCTCACTAAACAACCATCGTTAATTGAATTTGGTACGATGAGGCACTATCAATTAGAAGGGTTAAATTGGATGATACGGCTGAATAATAATGGTATAAATGGTATTCTGGCTGATGAGATGGGGCTAGGTGAGAGAGAAAACTAACTTAGAGTGATTTTTTTGATTTTATATCATGCAAGTTATCCCCAGAAGAACAGTAAACCTTGAATGCAATGAGTTCACTTTTTCCAGATATTCAATTATAGCGAATAATCGAAAATAGTTATATTGCGTCATGTTCAGTTTTAAATTTTTTGATATTATGAATGTTGGATATAGCTACTTAATTCGGTGATTTCAATAGGTTGCAATACAAAAAGTTTATTTTACTTAAATTCTGGTTATTTTTTCTCGAAAATATGTTCATTTTATAATGGTTAATAGCAGCGTTTACAAATTTTTGTCTTTTTTTCAAAATTTAAACTTTTCTATTTTTATCATATGCTAGGTAAAACACTTCAGTCTATTTCAATACTTGCATACATGTACGAACACAAGAGGATTCGTGGGCCACATATAGTCTTAGTCCCAAAGAGCACTCTCAGCAACTGGATGAACGAGTTTACACGCTGGTGCCCGACTTTACGTCCAATTTGCTTTCACGGGACTAAAAACGAGCGTGCCGAAATTGTACAAAATATTTTGCGGCCAGGAACTAACGACGAACAGAGGACATGGGATGTCCTTTTAACTACTTACGAAGTAGCAAACACCGAGAAAAAAATAATCCAGAAGTTTGCGTGGAGATATTTGATTATTGATGAAGCGCATCGTTTGAAGAATGAAGCGTCTCTATTTAGCCAGACAGTGCGAAGTTTTAACATGCAACATCGGCTTCTGTTAACTGGGACTCCGTTGCAGAATAACTTACATGAGTTATGGGCATTGTTAAACTTTTTGTTACCAGACGTTTTCTCTTCCGCGGAACAATTCGATGAGTGGTTTAATTTAGAGATTGACGATAAAGAAGCAAAGGAGAGGATGATTCAACAGTTGCATAAAATTCTGCGGCCTTTCATGCTACGAAGGCTTAAAGCAGATGTCGAAAAGAGCCTACCTCCTAAAAACGAAACTATTTTGTTTGTCGGAATGAGTAGTAAGCAAAAAGAAGTTTACCGTAACATTCTTCTCAGGTATGTAATACTTAAATCCTCACATGTCATAACGCATTCGATCTTACTTGATTATGCACAAATTCGATTATTCTCGTTCCCAAGAAGCTAAGCAAGTACTAGAATAGAGTTAAAATAGGGTAAAATTGAAATTTAGTGAGATGCAACAGTCAGTTTTTGCTAGTATATAGTTAAGAATCTAAATTATTATGCTAGTATACTATTTCGATATAGTTGTTTAGGAAGTGGATATGCTGTAATAACATGAGCGCATTTAACCAATTTGGAAATTTTATCTTAAAATAGTCAATTAAATTAGTGAGTAATTTTCTATATTCAGCAAAATTTATATGAACACTAAAAAGCAACTGATAATACTGTTCTCATGATTTTGCAACTAATCTTTATGTATTACAGTTTTGGAAAATAGTTGCACACATATAAATATTTGAGTTTAATCTAGATTGAGATAAATCATTCCATATCGACTTATTTCAGAGATATTGATTCAGTGAATGGTACGAGCGGAGGAGCCTCTGGACGTACAGCTATACTTAACATTGTTATGCAATTAAGGAAGTGTTGTAATCATCCGTATTTATTTGCTGGTGTGGAAGATCGAAGCTTAGATGCTTTGGGTGAGCACCTTGTCCAGAATTGCGGTAAGATGGTGTTGCTAAGTAAGCTGTTGCAAAAGCTATTTGAACGTGGGAATCGTGTTTTGATTTTTTCACAAATGACTCGGTAAGTCTTTTTTCTTATAAGATTTTTGGAATGATTTACTATTACTTTAGATACATTTTGAAATCACTTCATAAGGAGGTAATTTAAACTAAAAGTGGTTAACCAATTTTTTTGTATAGATATTGATACATCTGCAAATTTTTTTAATAAATATATGAAATCATGTAAATGAAAAAATTTCTTATCCATTGAATAAATTTCTTAATAAATGTAAATTTTATTATTTATGGAATAAGTTTTTAGTAAATTAAACAATTTCTTATATACAATTAAATTCATAGTAAATGAATTAGTTTCCTATTTATTGGATAATTTCTTAATAAATAACTAATCTAGTAGACCAATAAATATGGTAGTAGAGAATAGTTATTACTATAAATAAATATATTTATCTGAATTTCTTAAAAAACATACTTCTTAGTTCAGAGATCGATTTCTTAGATATATATTTATACCTTCTCAATTATTGCATTAGAAAATTTCGATAGAAATTTAAATCGATTTTTAAAATAAATCATTTTTTTAACCAGAATGCTCGATATTCTAGAAGATTTTTGCTTGATGAGGCGATACGAATACTGTCGTATTGATGGCAGCACATCGTATGAAAATCGCGAAGATTTCATTGATGCATATAACAAACCTGGTAGTACAAAATTTATATTCATGTTGAGTACAAGAGCTGGAGGCTTAGGTATTAATTTACAAACTGCTGATACAGTGATTTTGTACGATAGTGATTGGAATCCTCAGGTATACATGCTTACATACAATTGGGTTGAAATTATGTTTTCAAAAAGTGGCATTATACATCTGTTTTCTCTAATAGGCAGATTTACAAGCTATGGATCGTGCTCATCGGATTGGCCAAAAAAACACAGTTAATGTATACAGGTTTGTAACTGAAAATACTGTTGAAGAAAAAGTGGTTGAGCGAGCACAACAAAAGCTCAAGATGGATGCAATGATTGTTCAGCAGGGTAGATTACAGGTTCAAATATATATGCATAACCCTATCCAGAATTATTTTTAATGATTATGAGTAAAAAAATTTTTAAAAATGAGGAGATTTGTATGCATAACAAATTTTATATTAAATATATTGCTTAACGGATGAATATGCATAAAATTATTACTAGAATATGTATTTTTGTGATTGTTCAACATTTTTCCTTGAGATTTAATATATTTTGCGTAAATAAGGTTGCAATATAAGAGAATTATTATATATATATATATATATATAATTTCTGTGCGTGTGGTAGGATCAAAGCAACAAAAAGTTTTCGAAAGAAGAATTGCTCGATGCGATTCGCTTCGGGGCTGATAGCGTGTTTCGGTCGAAAGAAAGTAGTATTAGTGATGAAGATATCGATGCCATTCTCGCAGCCGGCTTAAAGCGAACTAAAGAGATTGAAGCACGAATTTCAAAGGTAATAAGTAATTCGCGAATTAGTATGTACGTCCATGTGCTAGGATTGATCATAACTATTATCATAGGCTATATCGAACTAATCTATGACTCAAAACTCTTTAGACATATAATTCGGTTGATATTTTATCAATCAATCGTCCACTAAATAGTATACCTCTCCAGAGACTCTGTTTGCTGGTTCAAATCATTTAGTGACATTTCTAATCCGATATATTCAATTAACTGATAGTATTTGGTGTAACTGCAAGCATCAGTTTATGGAATACAACTGAATTATTTTTATAGGCGGACAAGGGAGATATGCTAGATTTTAGATTAGACGGTGGTCTAGAGATGCAAAAATTTGAAGGAGTCGATTATAGTAAGAGCATAAATCGCATGGATGCTAACATAATGCCGTTTTACATTGATACTGGAAAGAGAGAACGTAAAAAAGTCCATAGCTATCATGAGAGCGAATCCCAGAATATGCAGAAAATGCAGGCTTCTATAGTGCGTAAGAGGAACATTAGGCTTCCCAAGCACTTGAGATTGCCAAAAATGGATGAATGGCAGTTTTATAATAGGAAGAGGCTCAATGAACTGTATGAAATGGAGGAAGATATATATATGAAGGTTTGTATGATGTTTGTGACATGCAAAAAACTCATTTATTTTTAGTATAAACTTGAATTTCATTTACATATATATACATTAATTCGGTTCTTGTAGTGATGCATCTGCATGTATACATTTATTTATATTAACATGTCGATGTACAAACCCAGATAATGGCAGCTTTTATATAAATGAACTTTTAAGATGACCAGTGTTTATGTTTTTTACATATGCATATGGATGTATAGCTTTTTATATTTTCATGAAAATTAACATGTACTCGTATAAAAGTATGCATGTGAAAGTGCATGCTATCATTAATAGTAGCATAAATGCAAGCGAATGTAAAAGTGTATTTTTTAATGTATTCGTATGTATTTATACGATATTACAATGTACAGAAGTGTCAGTTTTTTCAAAACATTCGCATGCAAATTTACATCACGCAAGTATTTTTAAGCCTGTATGAAATTGCGCTTATTTTTACTGAATATATATATGCATATAAATGAACACGTACATTTATACTTGCTTTTGTAACTGAATATGCGTCTACATGACTGTATTTTTATACTTTTTAAAATGAATTTATGTAAATTTTGGATATTCGGTTTTGAGTCGGTAACAATCATGTGTCTAAATGTGTAACAGCTAAAGCAGGAAAATAAACTGCCAAGTTTTTCCGAATCGGATAACCTACAGTTATTACCCTTGGAGTTAGTCCAAGAAAAGGAAGCATTACTTTTAGAAGGATTTTCCGATTGGACCAAACCACACTATCAGTTGTTCGTGCGTGCAAGTTCGAAATATGGAAGGCAGCAGGTTTGTACAAGTTAAAATTCATATCTCCTTCTATATTACTTTTCACTTACAGAATCATAATGCAGTAATTAAAAATTGATAGCAATAATTACTCTTTTATGCGAACCGTTGTTTAGAGTGCTTTTTCTCTTGGAGATGAATTGAAACTAACATTTGTTGCCTTTGTGGAGCAAAAGAGACAAATTTCACTACTTTTGAAAAAATTTAATTTTTAAATTCTAAAAGGAAATGAAAAAGTTCAAATTATGTATGCCTTTTCGAGAAGTTGATGTCATTTATTAAGTAATTTAGAATAGGTCGATTTACATTATCTATACTGGTGTCTGCATGTATTATCTAATTGCTAAATGCAATTTGGGAGTACACAGTAGAAAGGCACTTTAGCAGAAGTATGATTGAACATAGATTCAGTTAATATGGATAATGTGAAGTGAGCTGCTATGAAAAATTACTATGTACAATCAAATTATTGTTGATTCATATGAACTGATTTGTTACGAATAGCATGTACATGGATAATATAAACTGAACTGTTTAAACTACCGTATACAAAATATACAATTTTTGATTCAAGATATTAATGTGTCATACATTGCACAAATTTCGAATCTAAGTATACGGGTTAAAAGCTCAAATTAATTTAGAATGATTATTTAAAACTTGTAAGCCTAAAGGACACTTCAATTATTTTCAACCTTCATGTTTTAGAAAAATTCAAATTCATTATAAAAAATTGAATGTTTTATTTCAGGTGGATAAAATTGCTATGGAAGTTGGTAAAACTGAAGCTGAAGTAAGCAGATATGCAGCTGCATTTTGGAAATTAGGATCGGCTTATTTAACCCCAGCAGAATGGGAAAGACACTTGAAAAATGTAGAACGAGGGGAAAAAAAGATTGAAGAAATTAACAGATTAATGGATGCAACGCGAAAGTTTGTTGCAAGATTTCCGAATCCTTGGGAACAATTGGCATTTCAGTATGCTTCGATTTCTCAAGGGAAGGTGTTTAATGGGCCTGAAGATAGGTATTTGCTTTGCTTGGCCCATCAATATGGGTACGGAGCGTGGGATCAGGTGGGCAAATTAAATATATATGCATATGTACAATAAAACCTCTCAAGTCGGACACATAAGTAGACAGGACAGCTGACAAGGCAACGAGCATGTTCTATATTTAATTTACCTTTCATAGTTGGACACCTTGTTATATTGGACACTAAATATGTGACAACAAGTAATTTTCTAAAGTAAAAAATTCTTATCTATTGGACGGCAAAATGCAGATTTTTATCATTTACCAAAAACTAACGTATGGTTGGAAGAAAACTATAGAAGAGATTAGAATTGTATAATCATATTTCTTAACTCAAAACTTACTATTTTATGAGTAGTAGTATCTAAAAACTTTTTTCAGCAGTATATTTTTAACTTTTAAAATAATTTTTCTCCTATATATTTCTGGACACCTCCTTAAGTTGGACATTTGAGTTAACTTGACGATAAAGTGCCTGATTTGTATAGAGCATAACCTCTTTAAATGAATTGTACTTGGGCCGATCAGTATTCATTTAAAGGAATTTAGGGATTGGAAAAGTTGCCTTTTTCTTCTTCTAGTGATGGGATTTTCAATAGAGGAATAATTTTGCAGTTCGATAATATAGCTATACTGTAAGTATCATATGTGTTAATTTGTTAATGATATGTACTGGTTCATATGTTTCAACATTCGCCATGCATTAAAATTTATGGTTATCAGTGCAGTGCAATGGCTGGAGCGACTACATAACTGACATAGAAATAATGTCAGTTTATGCGTATACATTACGCCGAATCATAATTAAAACTTATTTTCTTCATGCCATTGCCCGAACCAATCAAATGATCACTTACAACTGTATTGGCCAATGAATGATCATCTCTACACGCAATTATTAAATTGAAGCGTTTGCATACATATATATATATTTAGCAACAGAAAATTATAGCTAATATTGCCTTTATGAATGATATATTCAGGTAAAAGCAGCAATTCGAAGAAGTGGGAGGTTTCGGTTCGACTATTTTCTCAGAAGCTGCAGCGCTGATGTATTAGGAAAAAGATGTGAAGCTTTGATGCGTGCAGCAGAAAGAGAAAATGCTGAATGGGAAAAAAGACATGCTATTGGTTCCGAAAGGCCAGGGGAACGCGAAAAGGCACTTGAAGAGGAGCGAAGAAGGGCTGAAGAGCTCGAGCGCACTGGTATTGAACTTATTTTCTTTTAATTTCATTTTTTTTGTTTTACTTGAGACCTTGAACAGTGAAAAACTCGTCTTTTTCCCCCATATTTTTTTTAAAGTTTAGATTGGATTTAATCCTATGAGCTTAACTAGAAAAATCGATGCATACAGATAGATAACTGTATGAAAGCTTCAAAAGTTAACCATCTGTGTCTATGAATTTTTTCGATTTCATGGGTCAGTTTCTCACTGTATTACTATTCAATTCACCTTTTTTATTTCATAATGTTATATCTTGTAGATCGGTTCAAATTAAAGTATATTTATAATACTAGGCATTAGAAGATAGGCGGCATTCCACTCTATTATGCTTAGAATGTTTGTGCCCATGTAAAAGAAGCCACAAAATTTAACTACTTCAAATTTTTTACCGTTCAAAAACTATTCAAAAGTTTGACCTTTCCACAGTAATGTACTATTTCATTACAAGCTGAAAATATTTTTCTGTTCAAATCTTTTTATTTGAGTAGCGATAGACTTCCTTTCTAAGTTTTTGTTAATTTAGTTGGGAGTACCTCAATGGTGGCAGTGCTCTAAATCGGATGAAATTGTGAAATCAGCGTCAATAACCGTTAAATTTTGAAGTTTTTAAAAATTAACCAATCAAATTATGAATTGGGCTAGATATTATTGCAAGAATAATTTTTTAAATCTTTTCACTGCTGTCATTGAAAATTTTACTCATCGTTGCGATAAAAATTTGCTAAATGATTTCGTACTTTTTTCGTGCTCGTGGAGATTTAGTGCTGTTTGGTAGGCAAACATAGTGGTGCCACCAGTGGCTCTACTATTGATAGGGGCTGCCAGCACCAACCAGTGGACTATCTGAAACTCAATAAAAAAAAGTTTTGTTGTGCTAAAGAACAATTTCGAGTCTTTTATAGATCTGTAAGCCAATTAAAATTAATGGGACCGATTATCAGCAGGCCACTAGTGAAAAATTTTGGAAATTTCTCGAAAACTGTACCTAGATGATACGTTATATAAATATGTAATTATACTTTTATTACATTTTTATGTAAATATTACCTGCCAAGGCTCCCAAAAAAGATGCTAAAAAAATAACTAATATTATTTTAGCTAATCTTGACTAACAATACCTAAGTTGAGCAAATTTGTACGATCTGGGACTTTTTTTATGAGTTATCCTTGGAGTTAATATTAATGAATGAGCGATTTTTGTCATTGACATTCAGCTATTTCGGATATGGTTAAATTACTCATTATATTTGTGAATCTGAACTTGAATGCTATGAGCTTTTCGATTATTTCTTATAAGTGATAATTTGTAAATTTAAACTTTTTATAGCCAAAGCTTACAGTGTGTACCGTCTTGAAGAGAGGCAATGACCAAAGTAGTATTTACTCAACTTAAATTAGCAAAATATACTTTTTAACGGGTTATGAGTTGTTTTGAATTTTGAAATATAAAAGTTATGCCTGTAAATGAGGTTATATATATATATATATGTATAACAGGAAAATTAGCAGAATTTGAGCTTAAATTACAAGAAGAGGCGAAGAAACTAGCCGAGCTACGTAGCTCAAAGCAAAAGCGTAAGCAAGCACAAATTGCAGAGTCTCTAATCGAAATAATCGACGAAGAAAATTTGAACCTGCGAGGCAGCGCGAAAGGTCAGGGGCCCAAGGGCAAAGGTTCAGGCAGTAGCGGTACTCAAATGAAGGTGGTACCCGAAAATTTACTGCCCAGATTGGCGCAAATTATTCACGGCAGTGGGTCCAAGAGTATTGATAAACTGGCCACCGAGTTTGTGTTTCTGCACCCTGAGACTTCAAAACGGCAGGTAAATTTGGATACGAATGTTGGTTTCAAAACTATTTCCTGCTAAAAGACTCCAATGAATCAGCTATTATTGCTGCATAAAATTCGATACTTTTACAAATCAACCAAAAAATATGTTATAAAAGCAAACATCATTATAATGATACTTTGAAATTTTTCATATATTTGCAAAATTCTAATGAATATTTTAGTGAAATTTTGAAATTTGAATTTCAATACTTATTTACTTGGACCAATAATTCGAAATATCAATAGGCATAATCAGATATGACATCAGTTAACAGAATTTCGAAATACGCCAAAATTGAGTGGTTTATTTGAATGATTAATGTATTTGTATTTCACGAATATTTTCAAATTTTATTTTTAATGTTGAGTTTTGATTGGGTGATAGTAAGGTTGTTTTGCTTTTTCATTCTATATTTTTACCTATTTGGGTGATATTTTTTTGAAGCTGTAATAACAGTCTAGATATGATAACAATGTTTGTTAAGTTAACGGGGCAAATACTTTAAAAAGTTTTCAGACCTATATCTAAAAGTGCCCAAACTAGCTCTAGCTAGCTACACATAAGCAGCTATCTGTATACAGCTTGAACTAGCTATTTCACATTATAGTTTCATTTCAAAACGTGTTAAGATTCGGTATACGTTCCGAATTTGGTATTCTGCTATAAACAATAAAAGAAGAGAACGATTTGCTTATTGAAAGGATACGTTTTTTAATAGGTGGAGAAAAAAATTCTTGAAATGAGTGAAAAAGAAAAACGCGATGGAGATCAAAGAGATAGTTGGTATCTAAAACCCGGCTTCATGGGCTTATTAGAACAAGCCGCTTTACTTCCCCAAGTCAACTCATTTGGTGGGGGAACTACAACTCAGATGAGCTCCGAAAGCCGAGAATTGAGTAAAACTTCCAAATCTAGTGGTAAAAAAAGAAAGTCAGACGAAACAGGTTCGACGACAGCTAGAAATCCGTATTCATGGTTTAAGGAACAAAACAGAGAACGAGCAATCGAAGAATTACAAGATGAAGGATCTAGTTCGCCCTTGCCAGAGCAGATTAAAAGCAAGCTGAAGAAAATTTGGATTGACCTTGATGATACCGAAAAAGATGAATATGTGACATTGGCAGTAAAGCATGGATTCAAGAAGCAGAAGTCTTAATAATCTTGAAGTTCAGTGGACTTTTATTAGTAACGTACAGTTGTGTTTGGATAGCAAGATTCCTCTTCCCTTAATATTTCAGAATAATTGTTGTAAAACTAAGCAAGTTTCTGTATGTAACATTTAACCTCGCTAAGCGGCACAGAAAGTTGGCATAAATATGGACAAACTTTATTCATTCATACTAAGGATAGCCTAAATCGATCAAAGTCGTGAGATTTTGCACGTTTTTTAGTTGTGTTGAATTTTTCTAACATTTCGAATTCAACCAAATTGCCGATATATGTAATATTAATGATATTTTAATTGCTACTTTTTTCGGAGAGATACAATGCATCGATTTTATTGGTTGTCCAATATCCTGTAGTCTTTTTTGTGGCTTTAGAAATTTTAAGAATAATATTTATAGCCAATGAATTATAGTGGACTTTCAAAACTCCAATCACTATATTGTAGGATATTCGAGCATTGTAGCAGTGGCCTACATCAATGATATTTCGATAGTTCATTCAAATCATATTCATTCTTGTTAGGTGAGCAATTACAACTCAGCCACACATTTATGACTAGATCTCCTTTGGAAATCGACCAATTTAAATCAAATTTATCTCTCCCATAACTTTTTTACGGTCGGAGGTGGCATATGGCTGTCATATGCGAACATACGATCACTCGCAACAAATATTTCGAATATTGCAGAACTTTGCAGTATATGCTCATCAACTGCTACTCACTTTGAGGGTTTTATGGCCTTTGCTACAATCACAGCAGTTACTTTTTCTTGGTCATAAACAAAAAAAAACCCTTAAAATAATTAGCTGCAAAAGTAAACTGTAATGCCAACATTTTCCCATTTAAGTTCATCATTCATGAACAAATGATTTTAGAGCGAGTAAAAATTTATTATGTTGATGCCATTTTTTCTTGGTTTGAACAATTGTTTTAAAATTGTGTACAAAAATCTAAAAATCTTACATCAGCTTTCTGAGGAATACTCTTTTCTAAGACCTAAAACATTTCATGAGTCATAGCTAGATTGGATGCTGCCAAAAACATTGATTGAAAACTTTCAGAGAGTGTACTATTACTCATCATTTATTGCATGATAAAAAATATGCTCATTTTGTTTTGTAATCTACTTATTTTTTGCTCTGTTTGTATCCAAGTCAAAATATTTTTACCTATTTTTGTAAAATACAATTGTTCAGTCTGACTTATTTTGTATTTTATAGATCATCCATTTGCACCAACGTCCATGTTTTCTAACAAGATATAGTGATACATTTTTTCCCCAAATGCTAGATTCTTTGAATACAAAAATATTTAATTTTTTCTGATTTGAATGCCTAAAACTGATGCAAAGCAACTAAGCCAAGGATTTCAAAGTGTCAAGATTTTATCAATGTTACAGGCATAGAAGAGATGAACCTTAGGAAAATGGGAATAAACTTGGCATTGTATAGCCACCAACAAAATACTAACATTTTATAAATTGTATAAATGGCCAAGTAGATTTTGATGAGGTACCAAATTGAAATGTTTAAAGTATACTAATGTGATGGTGGTCTTATTTTCTTTGGTTGGAAAAAGCATATTCTAATACGGTAGATGTGATTTTTGCTGAATTCAGAGAATTAAAAAGAACTTAGTTCTGTTTTTCAATTTCAAGCAAGTGAAAGTTATGAATATGGCTTGATTTTCAACAGGCTTCACATGAGTTGGTTAAACTAGACTCATTGTGTTAAATGAAGTTTCTGTTACCTGTTTTGTGTAACAAAACTTTTGCTGTATATTCCAGAAGCAATGTGGTATCTTACAAATTCCTTGCATTCATTGTATACATTCATTTGATCCATGAAGAATATTCAGCTATGCTTCAGTTCCTTTGATTAATAGAAAAACTTGATGGCTCCACTTCTGCTGTATAAAGTTTCTATCGCCGCTTAAACTCCGAAGAGTCGTATGCGAACGGTAAGTTAGTATGGTGACTCATCAAATGAGTTGTGAATGAACTATAGAGTTGATTAGTGATCCGATAATTAAATGTGCAACCATTTTCTCCCGTTTTAACTTCGAAACCCGTATTGACCCTTGAAACGATGTTTGTTGCGAATAAGGTGGCAAAATCGCTCTAATAGACCTGATTTCACTCAAATATTTTTCCGTAATTTTCTCTAGTTCGTCACCAAACTACAGGTGCGCTCTAGATTACAGGAAGAATTTCAGTTGGAAGCTAAGGTTGCGCGTGTCGTCTCCGTAATACTTCATTCCATAAAACTTCGCAGAAACTGACGGAGGGAGGTTGACTTGTGACGTCGGATCTTAATTGGCGCATTCAGGCTAGATGACCTTAAAGCGAGTGAGCTATTAACGTTTTTTTCAGCAGCAGCTATGAGCTTGACCCAGAGCAACGCATGCATTCAAGCAGGGAACATTGGAAGCATGATTAATGACCAATATCTCATTAGTAAAAAGCTTGGTGGTGGCTCGTTTGGTGACATATATTTAGGTATTGATCAACACGGAGGAAAGGTCGCCATGAAATTTGAGAAGGTCTCGTCCCGGTGTCCGCAGCTTCGACACGAATATAAAGTCTATCGCGAATTGCAAAACTATGCTGGTATTAGTCGAGTTCATTACTTTGGAACACACAACTCGCACAACGTGATGGTAATGGATCTTCTCGGCCCTTCTCTAGAAGATTTATTCACGAAATGCGGGCGTCATTTTAGCCTTAAAACTGTTCTTCAAATAGCTGACCAACTTTTAGATAGAATGGAAACGATGCACAATCGTCATCTGATTCACCGTGATGTCAAACCAGGTATTATATAAGGCCGACAGCACAATATAACTCTCACTGTCATTTTATGGACATTTTGGAAATCGCATTTTTTATTTATAATAAAAAATTTTTAATCTTAAACGCAGCATATGTGCATCTATTAGTGAAAAGTTGAAATGTGATGGTAATTTTTATTATTTCGAACAGAGATAATTTACTCTACATGTACATTAAATATAAAGGAAACAGCAGTTTTACAATAATTTTTCTGTTTCTGCCACATTCTCAATTTTAATTTTAATCAAATTTCAACAATCGGGTTACTTAATTTAGGAAATTTTTGCATTGGCGCTGAACCTGGATCATCAATTATATATACTATTGATTTTGGCTTGAGCACACGGTATCGCCATCCTCAAGCACTTCAACATATTCCGTATCGAGAAGGTCGCAGCCTCACTGGAACTCCGCGCTACGCCTCAATAAACAATCATCTCGGTTATGAACAGAGTCGTCGAGATGATTTAGAATCCATAGGTTATGTACTGATCTATTTTCTCAAGGGCAGCCTACCGTGGCAGGGGTTAAAAGCTCGCAATGCGAAGCGAAAGTATAAGCTAATTATGGAGCGTAAACAGGTGGTATCGATTCAACAACTCTGTAGTACCTTACCCCAGCAATTTGCTGAATACATGGCATATTGTAGAAGTTTAAAGTTCGATGCAAAACCGAATATGTCTTATTTACGAAGCCTTTTTCGTGAGTTATACAAGAGACATAATTACGGCCCTAACGCAGATGGCTCGATAGATTGGGATTGGGACCAGTGCTCTTCTGCCGATTCTAAACGAGAAGATGAGAGAAATGATCGAAGAGTGCAGCATCATGAACCCGCTGTAAGTGCACCATTTGGAAAAATAACTGGTCCTGATGGCACTACGTCACCTCATGCTACAACTCAACATGCCACAATCGGTACCCTTGGTAAGACCTCTTCCGCTGTGGAGAACTTTAATTCAGGAGACAACATACAAGATGAAATCGCTGGTCGGCTTAATGCAATTGCATCGCTAGGTGATTCTCCGATGATACGGCCAGAAGTTCAAGTAGGGAAAGATGCAAGATATGCCTGCAATGATAAGGGGTACAATCAGTATTCAGACATGCATGTACGATCTCCAAGCATTGAAGAACCGATCGCTGCGTCTTCGGCATTGAAAAATGGGCGGAATGTTAGCACATTTGCATCATCAACAGGATGGGGCATGTGGAATTTGCGGTCCCGCTCAAATGGCAGCAGTTTTTGGGGGACAAACTATACTGGTGCCAGTAACAATAGAGGAAATCGAAGCCCAAAAAATCCCCCCCAGTCATCCCCCTTGCCCCCTCAAGTGAACAATGGCATACGCCCAAATACTGCCCCAGGGCGACGACCGAGTAAAACCTCCAGTAATAATACTTCAGAGGTTCATGCAGGCCATGTTGTGGCTGGAACCAGGGGTATGATGCGCTATCGAGAGGAGCAAGCGAGGAGCACTGCTGCTGCTGCAGGGATACAGTCTTCGTTAGAAGGCTGGGTTAGCCCAGATACAGGGGGGCGAAATAAGGCATCAACGGGGGGTATCAAGGGGCTTACCCGGCCTTCCACGAGCACCGGTTCAAAGCCCTCCAGGGGACTTATGGAGGGTAGTGGAATGGGTTCTTCTACTGGGCAGGGTAACCCATTTGGACAAAAGGATTCCCCTAACTTATCGTCCAATGTTGATAATAGCATGAGACAGCGTGCTAGGCCAATGTCTGCAAAGAATAAAGGAATCAGTGTATCGTCAAAAAAGAAATTTATGCGCCAACCCGCTCCATTCATAACCGGGAAGAAATTTTAGAATTGATTTGCCATCAAAATGTCAGAAGTTATGTAATTCAATAGTGTCATGTTTTGACAGTTAAAATTGTTCAGGGTCGAATTTTTTTCAGGTAAATAGACTATACAGTTTTCTAGACTGTTGAAACAGATCAATCCAACGTTTTTTGTACTTTTCAGTGACTTGAACATCTGCATGTAACAGCTTTTAAAGTGATAAAGAATATTTGCTATCTTTTTTATTGACATCTAACCTATTAAAATCGATGCTTTTTGAAATGTTGTATTGGTAAGTTACTAAGGCAACTGGTTATGCTAATAAGGTTTTGGTGGCCACCGATTGCAATGGCTATAAACGGGTTAGATTTTAACCCATATACATAAAAATTTGTTCCAAATTTTTAATCAATTAATTTTGTCGCAAACAATTTAGGGTCACCAACCAATACGACTGGCAAGGACTTAAAAATGAGAATTAAATTATTTTCATTTTATTATTACAATTGAAACTTAGTGAACTTGGAATTTGATTCATGTCAGTTGATAATGCTGATCGCAGAGCAGGATCCAACTGTACGATTTATCACATTCGCCGTTACAAGTCATGAAAATCTGTTACGTCAACTTGAATGATTTGCTCTTTAGTTTTACTCAGATAAATTGATTTTTATCCGTATAAATAAATGCCCCAATCATGAGTGAGTTCAAAAAACCCATTCTAAAAATTTTCTGTTCTAACCGAGGTCTACCATTAATGTCTTGATGCACTAACAGTGGTATACAATATGTGACCACTTCTTGTTAAACATCAGTGCCACACAAATAATAGTTTTCTATAAAATGAAAAAACAATGCAATCAGCTTATACTGCCAGTGGGCACTACTTCAACATTTTCTGTGTAATAGAATGTGAAAATGGTGGGTATTTTAATGCATCACTTTCAGCAATACACAGTGCACGCAAAAAAATGTATTATTATTCATATAAAAAATACAGGCCCATTACATCAAAAAAACATTCAGTAGATGTTGAAAATCTACCAATACTTCAAAGCATCTAATCACAGTTGTAAAAAAAAGTTTATTTCATTCAATTCTAGCCGTTTTCTATACAATTCTTTTCTTTAAATTTGCATAAGTATTGCAACTCATTTCTGCATCACAGCATTAACTCTTTGTGTTCTTCAGAAAAAACACTTGTTTCATCTTCATGTACGTGCAATTTCAAAAGTATAAAGGTAAAAAAATTGTTCTGTTGTATCAGATGGTGAACTTAATTTACATTTCATTGAGCAAGAAACTTATCAAATTATATTCTTATTCGTGATTAAAATTAAGGCATCACAATTCTAGGTGATAATTTTGTTTGCATTTATTTGCGAGAGACAGTTAGGTCAAGTTAGAAGAAGAAAATCAAATTACAATGTTAAAAATATAGCATCTCTTGTTGAGATAAAGAAATACCACTGGAGAAATGGATCATTACTTATTTACCGATGCATTAGAACACATAGGTACTTATTTGTTATTGAATTGACAATTTTTATATTCAAGTTGAATACGTTAAGTCAAGCATTTATGAGGCCCTGACAAATTAGAAATGACAATCAATGATACAAATTTCATTTCAGACTTATAAATCAGTCTAAAGAACTAATGATATCAGCGGTAATTATTTGCATATGCCAAATTAATATCCAGAAATAAACAAAGAATTGTTAAAATTTTGTCAAATATATTTATTTAGGCTTTTTTTTTCTTTTTTCGTATTTTTTTTATCACTTTTCTAAACTTGTTTCCCTCAAAATAAAAGTTCAGTTTCAGTTATTTTAGGAAACTTGAGTACTTGGGTCAACTTGGTATGACGCAGGTAGTTCTATATACAATCCTTTTCTAATATCATTCTATTGTAAATTATGTTAGTCTTTGTTTTGCCTTTTGTTCCACAGATCATGTGCCTGACCCTGAGTCATTAGAGTCTCGCGTTAAATCTGGAGTAGCAGCTGTTTCATAATAAACTTTTCATCTTATCATGGATACCTGGAATATCATCAAAAGTGCTTCGCTCATTCTAGTACAATTCCTCTAATCACCTTATTCTCTTCACTAAGCGTTGACTTTCATCGCGCTCACTATTGAACCACTGTTTGCGCTTCATTGTGGCAATTCTTTGTTATTTGTCAAAGTCATATCCCATCTTTAGTGCTTTCTGCCGCCATCTGTGACACTTCTTACTACCATCCTCTGCTTTTATAGAAGAAATTTCTGGTTCTTCTTGCCACCATCTTTTGCAATACTTGCTGCCATTTTTGTTGATGTCATGCTGCCATTGCTATTTTTTCTTCCTCCGTATCTGATGATATCTTAAATCTATGCAGGACATTTGCTACAGTCGTTTTTTTCATAGAAGTGCTTTTATTTCAGTCAAGCGACCTTAAAATCTGTTGAGACGTTTTGCGTTCTATTAAAAATCTTTGCGTGCAGTCAAACAACCACTCTACTCTGTCCAGTCTCCGTCCACGACCGGTGTTCTATTCATGCCCAATTCTTTTCCTCAAAGTTTTCTTCTCATAGCAAATTTTTAAGATACGCAACATTCTGTAGAGTTCTCATTTTTGCAGTCACTTCCACAGATCTTACACTGGGATCTTCTTAGTTTACATTTAACACTGGATTTACCCATTTCTCTCTGTACGCTGTTCAATCAAAGCCTACATAGTAGTTCGTCAGCCGCCATAAACAAATACGCACTACAATGTTTGAAATAAACTGAACAGTCGCACCGCCAAAACAGATATGATACTTAATAAATCAATAAATTATTTGATGATTAATATAAATTTAAATTTTGCCGCAAAGTTGGTCATCAAATTAGACGACCTTTTTCCAGCTATCAAAGTACGATCTGAATGCTCAGTCATAAATTGCATACTAGCAAGCTATATAATAGAACATCTATAGAAAAATACTGTGTCTATGGTGGTCATTCTTAGTCTACAAATGGCTTAATACCACATATGCTACTACAATGAAGGCATGGGGAAATTGCCTACTAAAACAAATTGCACAGAAAAAAAACGTCTCATGGCACAAAACTTTACCCTTCACAAATGAAACAGAAACTTCTCATGAATGAATTGTTCAAAGCATGAACACAGATAAAATAATAGGGCAAACAACTGTAATCATTACCAAGGATTAATGCAATAGGAAGGAGTTGGATTTAAAAAATAAAAAAAAATTAATGCAATTTAGATGTCGTTTCATGCAAATGTGCTACCTCTAAGCATTCAATATTTATATTATGAAATTCACAAGCTTAAATATAACATGTTTCTTTGTAATAATTGATTCCAGAATTCGTATATGGCAGATGATCAGCATAACTTTCTGCCATTTTGCTCTCAAGATATTGCGCACATAAGAAATACAGAAAAAGAAACTGAAAAAGAGACTTTTTACCAGTATTTTAATGAAATTACTAAAACTAACTGCAAATAATGATGGATTTTAGTGATTACTCTGCAGTTCTATATCGATTTCACAGATCTCATGCTCCATACATTTATCTGCAAATAAAAAACAGCATCAAAGATTATATTATTGTTAATACTGTAGACTGCCAATGAAGCACATAATCTGAAATCAAAAGTAAATGTGTAATAAGTGCAATAGTAGGTCTGGAAGGTAAAGCTAAGCAAAAAATTCAGGAAAGATTTGAATAAGTTTAGTGATAATAAATTTATTGCTGAAAGCTGAAGGAGTTAAAGGAATAGAATATATTACAACAACCTTAAAGGGGCAATAGCATTTCTTAGCAATTTGACATTTACTAAATGTAGAAAAAGTTGGAATAAATGCAATCTGTATAAAAAACAACTGTAGCATAGAACCTAATAAAGCCATTGGTCTAGATGATAGAATTGGCTTTTCACTTACATGTTAGCTTACATTTCAAATAGATAAAAGAAAGGAAACAAAATATCTGTCATGTAAGTGTTTCAGCCTATTTTGTACATTAAGTATCAATCAGTTAGCTATGTAGAGTTAGAGAGATATGGCAGGTGCCATGAGATAATTTGACCAGAAAAAATGAAAAATTTATTTTTGGCACACTAATAAAGCTGTTGAGCAATGACTATTAAAATATACAAATGTTAGCTCCTATAGTTCAATTTATACTCATGTTGAGTTTGATTTCAATTCATGCAATTTTAAAGGAGACATGGTTCATAATCAACATTCTGAAATTCTGTCTAAATACTGCCATTTATGTTTTAAAAAGTTGAACAGACTCAAGGTAATCTACTTAAACTTTGTGATGCACTTCAATCTTCAACAAATCTCAAACATTTATGAACAGATAAATATGAGGAAGAAATTAAATTTTTTGCTGTTTGGCTTGTTTTTACTGCAGTTGTGTACCTGTGGAATAAAACATGCAACAAGGCACACAATAGCAAGCAAAAATAAGTAGAACAACAATACAAACGATGATGGAATGATAGTGAATATATATATATATATATATATATTAATAAATGTATTGGGCAAGATGATAGCTCTTTCAGATAGTAACAGCATGCTCTGTAAAGTAGCAGGGTTAGTTGTATGAAAACTAGAGAAATGAGTGAGATGTTGTTAGAAACATGAAATACAGTAGAACACAGGAAACTGTGACAGAAATGTTTATATTTATCATGCACTAATTGTGTTGATAGAAGTGAGCTAACTCTATCAACACAGCAAAATATATAACCCTACTGGCATCTGTGCAGTCAATTTACTTGGAACGTCATAAATGAAAACTGACCGCAGCTACAAAAATAGAATTATTCCTTAAGGGAGTTAATTCCTAACAGATGTTTTGTTACATTAAATGTTAAGCACAGAGCAGCCAGATGATGAATTATAGGGCTATTCTGTTGTACATTGAAGATATTGTTGCAGACCTGAAATGGAGATATCAGCTTGAAAAAATACATGAAAATATTTATGAAAGAGAAAATGCGAATAAGTTAAGAATTTGTGCATAGTTGTTGGAAGTGGAAATGTTGGGAGGATTTTTGTGTATTGAGAGAGGTATGGAATGTGCTCCTACACATTGTGATGTTCAGATGTAATAGATTTAAACTTCATTTTATTTGATTTATAATCTTAGGACACTAATGATTGTAAAAGGTCATTGAAGTTTCTTGAAGCAAGGATAATTGTATACAATTGCACAACCCAGAATATATCTTTTACGGGTTTTTATTGAACAGCAGCAGGAGAATTATGATAGAAAGTCCAATCTACTATTTGGGTCTGTTTTATAATTTACAATCTCTAAGTCCATGAATATGAGATTTCAAGGCACTGTAAAAAAACTAATGTTAAAAATTGGAAATTTTTATACTGCAAAACTTTTTTTTGATAATTTGACGCTGCTATCCTACTTGTGTTGAGTTTGTTAACATCTGATTCAACACTTTTTCCAGTTCCATCTAATTCAACATTTTTTACGTGGTAAAACATTCATGTATGGTCCAATTTTTCTGTTGTCACATTTTAATATCGTACCAAAAAAGCGATGAGATAGCCAGTTATAATGAAATATCATGAGTTTTGAATCGGATGTTACCAATACTTGTGGTAGTACCGACGGTATTCATTCCGTTGTTTATTACTTTGTTGATGAAACTTTCAGTGTTCAGGTATATTTTAAGTTTTGCAATGTGCCCGTATTTCTAGTCACCATATCCCATGTAATTCCTATCCATTTTTTTCATTCATTACCTGCCTCCAAAATTTTTAGGTTCCTTTACTGTTTCTGGGCTTATTGGCTCTGTTTAAATGTTTGAATTTCTTTAAAAGAAGTCAACTGACATGCTGCACTCTTTTGGCATCACATGAAAGGGCATTATGTGCCATTGTGCTGGTAATTGAAGCCTTTACTGAATGCTGTTATGCAGGAGTTTTTGCGAGGAAATGAGCTTTTATTAAAATGTTGAAATCCCTACCGACTCATGTACTTTTGAAAAGTCGCTGTTCAATGTTATTTCTTCTTCGAGGATTCCTCGCAAGATTTGTGATAATTTCAAAAGGCAATCCTACAAGCCCATCCCTTGATCTAAGCCCTTTACTTCTGCCCCTCCTGGGGTTTTCTCTTATTCAAGCAATCCAGGCATGTAAATATCAGAGCCTACTTGGATACCAAGTGGGGGGGGGGAGTGTTAGAATTCCTGAGCATCTCCGTTTGAGTAATGCAGTAATGACGCCGCATCCGTACATCTTTAATTACTTTCACCCTGGCAAATTCTTTTGTTTAATTTTGCGTTTCATTCAACGCTAGTGTTGATGAATATTTCTATGGGCATCAGATTAATGAATCGCGGCATCATCGAGATCAATGGTTTAGAAGCACGGAAGTTTTTGCAAGGTCTTGTCACTAGTGACCTTTATCATCTGAAATCGTTGAAATCAAGTCAGCCTACCGCGTTCTTAAACTCAAAAGGGCGAATAATCTGCGACGGAATTCTAACAATGCTCACCGATGAGAGTTTCTTGCTTGATTGTCCTCAATCATCATTGGCCCAAGTTTTAAAACACATGAAACTTTATAAACTTAGATCCAAAGTCTTTATTGAGGACAGGAGTGAAGCTTTAAAGGTGATGGTCGCCGGTGCTACATATCCATGGAATGTTCATCCCGATATTTCTTCAATCACTCTAGAGGTTGGTGCTATTTGTGGAGTGCTCACAGCTTCAACTGATCCAAGATCCTCCTGTTTTGGAGTCAGAGCTATTGTGCCAAAGGACGTAGCATTGAATAGCCTCGAATGTTGTCCCGAAATTTCAATGGAGTCCTTCGAAACCCTTCGATTTATGCATGGAATCGCTGAAGGAAGAGAGTTGACTGACAGAACTCCTCTTGAATGTAATTTAGATTTATTAAACTATGTATCATTTGCTAAAGGATGCTACCTTGGACAGGAGTTAACGGCTCGTACTCATTTCAAAGGCGTCGTACGTAAACGTATAATGCCCTTTTTGATCTCCAGTGATGAATCATTTGGTAAAAATCGTTTACATTCATCTTCAGAACTTTCTCCTGGAACTGTATCTCTAAATTCTACACCACATGGAGTCCAACCAGGGATGAATATTGTCAATGAATCTGGAACAAGTATTGGTGAGATCATATCAGTTGGTGCACACAACGTTGGTTTAGCAATTATGCGACTTGAACATGTCTTATGCAAAGAATACTCTATGTCTTATACTGAAGTTGGGTCACACAGAGTATTACCTCTGACACCTCCATGGTGGCCAGAAAAAATTGACCTATCCACAGGAAAAGTTTCATGACATATTTTTGTACAAATGTTCTTTGATTTTTACGTTGTGCCATAAAGCCTGTTCAATTGGCCCAGAAAAAGTGTAGAATATGTAGTGTACACAAGCCTTGTCCTCATCAATCACGGCTAACAGTGACCAAAATCGATTAAAGATTTCATTACTATTTCTGGGCCATTCCTAAAATTTGTGTTCAAACAATCTTTGCTTAATTTTTTTATATATATTGGCGATCAATTTCAGATATCACTGCTTAAATTTTCTTAAAATTTAGCAACATGTACATTGATATTTAGGGCAGTAAAATTCAGGTTGCAGAACCGACTAATATACCAACACTGTACAGTTTTATTTACAAAATGAAAAAAATATTTCAAAAGTTAGTATAATTAATTCATCGAGCACTATCGATGGTTAATTTTTTCCTGACGCAAGGATTTCCAATAAATTGAATTGTTATGAAGTCAAATTTGTAGTAGATGTAAAAATTTTGGTAAAAATTTTTAGAAATGCTTGTTAATTTTTTTATTTTAAACTTTTGCTACTTCTGTGTCTATCTTTGCTGATGAACTTATCACTTTGTAGTATAAGCAAAAACAATTTGCTAACTATTCAAGAATGGATTACACGTTAGAAATTATTTTCCAAAAAAGGTAAATTACGATGAATGTAGACATTAAATATCTTGCGAATATTATGGTAGCTGCACACTATAACAATTGTTCAATGATATTTGCTATATTTTTTGAAACCAAATAATTTGAAATACTGCCCTAAAACTGTGAATGATTTTAATTTTTGTCCACCAAATTCAAATTTGCTGAATTAACAGCTTAATCTTTTTCTGTAATTTTTCTCAATTTTATTTTCAATCTTCACTTTTTGATTTATTCAAATATAATTTGAATTTTTGAGCCAATATTTCTCAGTATTATCTTCATTCAGATGATTATGTATATTTTTCCAAGTATTAAACGTTTTTTGCTGGCTATCTTTGAAGCAACGTCGAAAACTCAAGATAAAAACTGCTAATGTTATTTTGAAATTAAAAATATACAGAAGAATTTTTGACTGTTGCGTTGTAGCAAATTTCAAAGAAAATAAATTTGTAAATGAAAGATTTGAGAAAATGCCCATTTTACAGGCTTTCTTAGTACATCACTGCTATTAATATAGCAGCATATATATATATCTATTGAAAAATGGTTTATTTTATTGAAGAGAATGGACAAAACAAAGTTTTTGTTGGCCATTTTACGACTGTTTAGGGACTAGAGTTTGCGGTTTAATTATTCTGACATAGGTTCAAATAATATTATCGATATTTAGTTCCTTACAAATCGTGACCTTTCATATCCTACATTAGCTGTGTGGAAATAATGAGTTTCACAAAAAAAATAAAGACAAGTTTATAATCATACCAATCACAGCAAACTTCAGATGTACCAAACTTGCTTTTGACGCATATTCACCTATAACGAATAAGCGAAAGTCATTGTTCCAACTTCAGCTTCAGATATTAGGTAACATGGATTTCGGACACAGTAAATTAATTTGGTGATCCCAACAAATCCATTGTATCCAAAGTTTGCTTAGAAAATTCAAAGTGATGTAGGACTTAAGCAGCGAAGTACAAAGCAAAATTATTCGAATGAATCTAAAAACTGACAACTCTTGACCTTACAAACTGGTATTGATTTTACATCCATCTGAACGTATCAATTCAGAGTGAGCATTTATAGCTTAAATCCAATTATACTGAATCTTTCCAACTTCTGCCAAAATTCAAAATAAATGACCAGCCAGAAAACGTTATTTCGTAAACTTTCTTGAATGTGGGTTGCACAAAATGAAACAAATAATGGTATGATTTCCATTTTGAAGGCACGCCCGTAATGCGCTGCATATTATTGATAAGAAAAGAGACTAACATACCAATTTTTAAAAATTGTTGAGCCATGAATCTTTAAGACTTAATTATTAGCATGATATTCAATATTGATAGAACTTGCTTTATGTTCAAAGCATGCCTTTTCAAACGATTGCACTGACATTCTTTTAAAGCAAATATATGCCCTGATGATTTCAGTCTAGTTTTAATTTTTGTATTAGTTATATTCGGGGAAAGATGGTCGCTAGAGCTTTTCAGTTCTAAAATATTGTAATTACAGTAAACTTCGGATATTAGAAACTTGAATAATCTTTAAAATAAAGAAACTAAAAATCCTTATTTTGTTACAATCAACTTAAAATATTTGGATAAAATGAATTTCCTCAGCAGTCCCGCCGAATTTATTATATCCTAGGTTAATAAATTTTTGTTACTTATTATATGTTTAACTATGTTTATGTTATTTAAAAACTTACTACTCAAAGTAGCTATTTTCATGTTTCTCAAAAACTACAAATATAATTAGCAATTTTTATGCTTTTAAAAAATTTCAAAAATAAATGGTTTCGCGTAAAAATTGGACTTTGAACTTGTATAAAAATATGATTATTACATTGAATATCTATATAACTGGCTAATACACTAAATACGAGAATTTAGATAATCAACCGCCTCACGCTCACCACGAATCACTCGTACGCCAAACAAACATGAACTACATGAAGATTTGCTGCAAAAATGTCATCCGTCGAGCCGCTCCGAAAATATGTTGAGCCTGCTGCTTTCATCAATCAATAAATTTATCTGAGTCAAATAGGCTCATCAGGCTAATGCAGTGAGCCATCAAAAATCGTTAAATTCACTTCCACTTTCACTTTCTCCATAGCCATCGATTATATCCCGTATTTCGAAATACCGATCTTTCAGTTTTTCGCATCTCCTCTCCGCGATTGAATCGTAAGCGCGCGTAACCCCGTCATTCACCCGATCATCAAGCTCAGCAAACAGTCGATTAGATTTCCGATCAAGATATTCTATTTCTTCTATATGCTCACAGCCATCTAGGCAACAATTGTTGGCAATCGAAAACTGTCGGATAATTTTTCCGATTTCGCGCTTTATACTACCGAGACTATGCATGACGACAAGCATCCGCGTATCTTCCATGAGATGGGAAAGTTCACGAACAGTTCTCTCGAGAAGCAAATCCGGACTAATGACATCCAATTTGTTAAGAGAATCTACCAGATGTACGTCCACATTGTCATCCCAGCGCACGCACTTTAAAGGCTTCGATGCAACCGGAGGAAGATTTTCACTGACAACACTGGACGGAGGGATAACTTGAGTTTCTTTGACATCATGTTCACTTCCATAACAAAGATGAAACGCCGCAGCCCAAACGCCAATTATGAAGGCTACGATGCTTATTGTGCGGCCCGGAGATTCGATCTCCGGGCAACTGTTTATGAATCCTCGCCCATCCACATTTTCTCTTAGCCATGACCTAATAATAGAAAATCGGAATATCTTCTTGTTAGAGACTCTTGAGCATAGGACGAATTACTTTGGAATTTGGCTGTATCAAAGTGTAATTGGTGAAAGAGGTTGCAACAACTTAATAAGTTCATAAAACTTGATTACCTTACTCTTCTGTGACTTATTATTGGTTGAACCATTACGCAGGTCATTACGGCTTGCGTTAGTCGTGGCAGCAGCAGACTTTAACGCGATTATTTAAGGAAGAGCTGAAAGCTCCTGAAACTCTTACACATACAAATACAGCAAATTCCCCACGACCTAAAACTTCAAGCTTTAAACCAATGTAATAGAGTCGAAGAATGCAGGTTTAAACGTCAATGACGGGAAATGGCAAGATACTTCTCTGTCGCAGTCTCATCATTTCATTATGCTGAAAGGATAAACGTTTCATTATTTGACGACTTTGACGTAATTTTTGACGAGTAATATTGTGTACCTTGAAGTAAAATACTTCAGTCGATTTTAATCGCATTAAATTGATATCGGGCTAAAATTCAACATTAAACGTTCATTGTATTTCATTTCCACAATAAAAAGTATAAAGACTTGTGGTACAGATTTTTCGATAAACGTATTAATAATTGCTAATATTTTTATTAATAGGTTCCAAATTATATTTTCTGGAAAAGTCTTAACTGTTACTCGTTATGCCGAGATGCAAATAAACCCCTCGTAAGAAAATATCTGCGGCAAATATTTGTCTGTATATTGAATCTGACTACGCAAACACCAACTGTAGAATGCCGTTCCGAGCTAATCTTGAAGAATTTCTTGGTATTTTTGTGGATAAGTCAGCGTCACCACTTACTTCTATCACACCCTGGATCAATGCAATGCAGTACTAGTAACATCAGAACTACTGGATAGTCTTGGCTGCAATGTTACATTGACTAGATTCATTATGGGACGGAGTTCTTCAATAAAATGCTTGTTCTGGTCAGCATGAATTGTAAGTCGACGAATAAAAAAATTCAAGTTGAAGAACTTTCAAAGTGCAAATTGAAATAAGTGTCAAGTTTTGCGTACAAAAGTTCAACGATATTTTCTAATTATTTTACAGCAAGGCCAGTACTAACACAGAGAACCAAGAATCATTTGTTAACAATACATATTTCACTTGTTCTAAATAGTGTTAATGAAGTTTTAAAATAGTTATTTCCTTCTAATTGCTCATTCCAAAATCTTTTTATTAAACAAATTTTCATCATTACTCATTGCAGCTCTTATTGTCAGCTTACATTTAGGTATAGTATGTGCTCTACAAGTTTATTATATTATCATATTAGAATTTACTAATCAGTATTTTGGAAGTTACTAGGTTTTATCGATAATAACTAGATTAGTGCCAGAAAAGGTACATTTCAAAGTCATTTTGAACCTCGATTTCCTAAAATATTGTGCAGTAAATTTTTTGTTAGTGATGTTAGTGGAACTGTTACTGGATGTGTGCAATACTTGTGTTATTATTGCTGGAAAGCTGACTGAACAGATATATATATAAATATGACTTTTCTGATACTGAAAGTTACTGGATGTGTATACACCTGATGTTCTTACTAGATTATAATTTTGGTCAACCATTACTAGTACATTACTGTAACTGAACATGATACTGCATAGACATATTACTGGAAACAGCTTCCACCATTTTTTTGCAGCAAATACTGACCTGACTATTTTAATGATTCTGTTAGAGATTAACTTCTTAAGTGGTTAATTTCACTTCATAACTGTGAAATTCTACATAGTATTGAGGTGAGTTAATGTTCTATATATAACAGGCTATGGTGACAGTTTAGGATTATGATTTGTGTGTTGCTGTGAAATATATTAACTTTCAGTAATACAGTTGCGTTTGCACAATATATACTCCCTTGCTGTTGTAATTTTGCATTTTGCTTGTTTTTCTTGCACATTCATGACAGATTCTTATCAATAAAAGTTACTATTATAAAAGAAATAGAAAATTTAGCGTTACATACGGTAATCCATGAGAACAGTGCTTGAGTTTTTACAATTATTTTTCGAGACATGTTAATGGATGAATTGTTAAATAATTTCTAAAACTAAACTTTAAATCTACTTTAACTGGACACATTATTGGATATTTATTACTTCAATCCTACCATACATATTTGGAAAAACTACTGCTACTGTAAATTTTCCCTGACAGGAAAAAATTTAAAACTACTGGTGCAATGGAATTATTGGGCTATTGTCGGGATGTACAACAAAACAGGCAAGAATGTAAGAGAGTAGTAACTCAACTATGCATTATATCTTGACCTGTGTTGTGAAAAGTGATTACACTTCTCAAACACAACATTACTAATTTTTGACCTATTGTATGACTAGCCACATATTTAGAATGTGACTAGCATAAAAATAAAGAATGTTCCTAATAGAAACATCTGCAGCTAAAATAGAAAAAGGAATTAAATTACAATATAAGTTAATTCATGACAGCTATTGCAACTGTTATATTGCTGTTACAAGTAATATATTACAAACAGCAAACATTTGTGAATATGCAAAGAACACTATACATTAAGATGCCAGATTAAAAAATTTCCAAGACTTGCAAGGAAATAAAATAAAATGAGCAAGGAATAGATTAAGGAAAGTTGACAAAACTACAGAGATGGATCAACAGGAATAAAAAACAAGAGACAGAAAGAAAAGCAAGTGTACTAACTTGTGTGTGTGTGTGTTTTCACAAATAACTGAAAATATAAATGATATAAAAGAATTATTTATGACTAGCTTAAGCTTGATGACTAGATGCATTCTAATTGGTTGGTCTGTGGAGCATCATGGAAAAATATGGAACAGAACATAAAATATAGAACAATATAGAACATGTAGATCTAAAGAATAATTACAGTCCTAAGAAATAATTACTATGGTGATGAACATCAAACAAGAAAGCACAAGAGAAAAGAAGGTAAGCATAAAGGACTAACTTCAAATAAGAAGTTAGAATGCAACTCTACTATACCAAATAGAAGGAAAGTTCTGTTCAGGCAATAAATTACTATGTTGCTGATACAGTTCTTCTGAAAGTACAGAAATTTTAAAGTAACAAAAATTTAAATCAAACCACTGTAGTAAAGCTTGATGTTTGGGTACTAAGGAAATTCATTATTGTGCATGCCTAATTCTTGTTTCCAAAAATGCTCAAACTTTTAATTTCGGTTAGCAACAGAATGTCACAACTGAGTATAAAGTAGTTTTTTGTTCTTAAATTGTTTTGCTGCAACAAAAAAACTAAAAGCAATGAATCCAGGAAACAACTTGATTTATGATTGTCAATATTGATTATAAGAATACTCAGTATATTAGTTTAAATCCACAGTACATGTAGCTTGCACTAGTATACTAGCTAGTAAATCTCAGGATTACTCAGAGTTTTTATATGATAAAGTTACTATAAGTTATTTACTTATAAGACATCAAAGCATCCATCTGGTCACTATAAGATAGAAACTGTTCAATTATTTTTCATTTTCAGAATTTACAAATTTAAACAACAGTGCATAATAATAAAAAATATTTTTATATAAACATACAAAAAAGTACTCATCAGACTTTAGTTTCATGTAATGTTTCAAGTATCTATTAATTGGGATGTAGAGACATCTGACATGACTGTATCTTCTACACCCGCAAAGAGCAGAAGTGGACTGTGGACGGATGATATTCATGTCAAACACAAAAACAATCATTTAACAGGCTTCTAGTGAAATACCTACTTCCAAAAGTATCAGCTGTAGTAATAATTTTTCAAAGAAAAAAAACTTAATTGTGTTGGATACAAAGAAATCTTATATGCAATTAGTGGCACTGCCAATAGTTAAAAGAGTAACAACATTATCAAAAAAGCCAAAGAAAAGCTGCTATAGTACTATAACTTATGAGTAGAAATAATACTTTCTGATGAAGTGATATAAGAAAAAAAGAATTCAAAGAATGAGCATTAAAAGCTAAAGGACAAGAAAAACTACCTTATCTGACAATGCAGTGCTACAGAAACTAAGATTCTCCCAAAAAGAAAAAAGTGCAGCAAAAAAATTGGCCAAAAAACTCAAGTAGAGTTAAAGTTGAAGTACAACTCCAATGTATTAATATTTCTAGTTTTACTAAAAACTATGGATTAATAAAAGATAGAATGGCATCATGTGCAGAAGCAATTGGGTTCTGAATAGTAAAAAAAATAGAAATAGATCTGTATGGATTTTGGAAAATGAACAAGAAATATGCTGATCATGGATCAGTTTTGACTGGGAAAAATGATACAATAGTAGTATATATCTTAGCAATAGATACAAACAGCAATTGTATTAGTGGTGAGTGTATGTTAGGAAAAATATACAAGGAGAAAGATTAATATTTATCCCATTATGCTCTGAAATTGCCATGCAATCAAAACATAAGAAAAAAAAAATATACAAGACATAGAGCAAATGATATAAGATAATTGTACTAATTTAAGTAAATTATAAACATGATCAACAGCTACAGAAGCTCAGCACAGCATCAGAAACATGAGCAAAACAACGTATATTGCAATAAAGAAAAGAGTGACTAGAAATGCAAAAGTGAGATGATAGATATAGGCTACATAAGGGTAACCTCAAGGACTGCATAAATACCATAGAAGAAATACTAGGGGTTGGAAATTACAAATAGGTCATTACTCTTTTGACCTTGTGGTAATTTTGGAAATGTGTGGGTAAAAACACATATGGCAATAGATTGGATAAAAAAACAGTTAGCAAACTGTACAAGTGTATATCCTGACAAAGTGCTGCTGTACTTTGGGAGAGCAGCATAAATGTGTTTTGGTTCAAAATTATCAATTAAGGTAGCTGTTAGAAACTTGAAATTCAACAGAACACAAGAAACTGCAACAGAAATATGTGCATTTATCATGCACTAATTGTGTTAATAGAAGTGAGCTAACTCTATCAACATAACAAAATATATAACCCTACTGGCATCTGTGCAGCCAATTTACTTGGAACGTCATAAATGAAAACTAACTGCAGCTATAATACTAGAACTAATCCCTAAGGGAGTTAATTCCTAACAGTAGCTAAAAAAACTCAAGGCATTGAGCTGAGGTAACCATGGTATACTTAGAACTAACTCTTGAATAGAAATGTTTTTTAAACAATTTAGCTCTGAACAATCATATTTGTTGTCAATGCTCAAGCACATTGAGCACTTATAAAGAAACAATTTAGGTGCTTTGCAGAGATAAAGTGGCATCCAGACCATCAATGAATGTAGGGTGTTTAATGATACTTACTAGAACTGCTTGTCAATTCAAGATTAAATGAGTTTTTGCAAGAGAAAAGACCAATATAAAATGATTCTTCTCAAAACTGATCAAATAAGTTTGTAAAAAATTTGAATAATACCCAAAATTATGTGCAAAAATCAATTTGAATGAAGCAGATACCAACTTGTTGAAAGAGGCATGTATTCAGTTAAGATAAAGAGCAGCATAAAGGTATGCTTGTACACAAAAGCAGTTGAATGGTCCAAACTCATGAAGTGCTAAAGTTATGATATATGTTTGAATGCTAATGTGGGTATCATATCATGTGACCTTGTTTGCCACAAGATATACTATGAGGACTTGAGATTATAAGTTGAATGTAAGTGTTAGGAATCAATAGAATAAAGACTATGCATATAAATAATTATAAACATAACCAGAAACCCAAAGAAGACACACACACCCAATAATGTATTAATCCCTATTCACATATTGCCAATAATAAATCTTGTCAACACAATACTACTCTAGAGCACATGAATATGAGAACACACTTGTATGAACATACTTATGAGAACACACTAATAAGAACACTCTTTAACAGAATGTACTTTACAAGAATGCACATATAAGACGAATTAAGTCCATAGAGTCACAGTTCAATAACAGATCACAGCAAAATAGATCAGATCCCAACAGTAAGAAATAAGTGGCTATAAACAAATTATCAAGCAATTACCAAACATCTGAAAATGTCATATACAACCTGAACATTAAAGCTAGCAGTTAAAAGCAAAAAATTTTTCCAGAGTATTTGCAAAGTTTATCCCATGTAGAGAAGAATAAAAAATGTACTTAAATAGTGCTATAGTAAATGTTTCACAACTACAACTTGAAGTTAATAAATATGCAAACAAACCAGATGAACTATGATCCTAATCTTTCAAAATGTTAGGAATATAAGGATGGTGAACCTATAACAATTGCTGCTGAGGCTTAGAAATAAATGGCAAATAAATATACAAAAAAAACTATAAGAAATGAATTGATCACATGTGTAATAGACCATTTTGTACTGCACATCATAAACACAGTAGTGTAAGAGCCACATGATGCTACATTTTAAAAGATAATTAGTATAAGTACTGCTATACTATGATCATTGCATAGCAAAGACAAAACAGTGATTTAATTTGTGCAAACAAAAAACGAATATACAAGAAATTATGAGAAAGAGAAATTAACAGCAAATGCCTGAAAACTTAAAATTCTAAAGCCCTAAGCAATGCTGTGCCCTGTAAGCAGCTATATTTTCCTTTAAAAATTTGATAGAAATGATGAAATGGAAATCAAAAACCAGATGGAAAGGAAATTGGAATATTGGAAAAATAAGAATCTGCAATATATTTAAAATGTCCACTAGTTTCCAGTGAAAGTGTGCCAAAAACAAAATGGAACAGCATTGCATTCTTAAGTGATAATTTAGTTAACAGAATATTTACAACAGTTTCTTTAAGAAACATGTAAATGCGAGAACTTTTAGATATTTAAGTGGAGTATTTATAGTAATAATGTAAATGGAATGATTTTTTGAGAATTTTAATTGGTCACAAATTGTAATCTTTAAAAGTGGATGGAACAGCAAAGCCAGTTGAATGTTGCCAACTATGAGAACAGATTTATTTTTAAAAGTGTATAAACTGAAAACTGACAAAACAGTAAGGTCATATGAGTAAAGTAAAAATGTTACAGACCAAATTTATATTAGGCAAGTCTTCTACTTTTACTTAGATGTATTTGCCAAAATATAAACTAACCATACAAGTAAATATATCAAGAAAAAGTTAATGATAGTTTACTGGAAAGTTTGAAATCAAATATTTTAAGCAAAATATTAGTATGACATAATCCACAAAAAAGAAAAATTAAAATTGTAACTCATTTTCTATTAAAAGGTTGAACAATAGAACTCATTGAATAGTTTATAAATTAAAGAGGGCAACAGTTTATTTAATAAAGCTTGTACTATTGAATCTAAAAAACTCACTTTTGCACTTAATCAGTATACTACAAACCATTTGGAATGTTAGAATTCAGGTTTCTGGCAATATGAATTCACAATACTGTTCATTTTCAAGAAAAAATTTCATATTAGTATTTTTGTTGATATTGGAAGAAGAAGGGTATAGTAGTATGATATAGTACTTGCACTTGTATTGAATGATGTAACAAAGTTTAAAGACAAAGTCCGATGTACAGCAGAGGGCAGGCAAACAGTAAAGCAAAGAAAAGATTTACTAAAATATAATAGTTATATTAAACTCATGAAGAATGAACATATACACAAGACTGAACAAATAAACGTGTCCCCATTAGCTCCTGCCGTATACCCTCTTGAAGTGCCCTTAAAGTTGGCTCTCTGGTGAATCTTGCTGCATCTTTTGCTCCGTAAGTGTTAGGAATTAACTTCCTAAAGTACTAGTTCTGTTTGTAGCTGTGGTACAATTCAGAGAGATTTGTGCAACTATACAATTCAAGAGGATTTGTGCAATTCTGATTTGAGGAGATTCACTTTGGTAGAAGTTCAAGGAAAGTCATACATTTTGATTTATCAGCTTACATGTATTTTGTTGTGCTGATAGAATGCTCTCACTTCTATCAACGCAAATTATTGAATGCAACATATCTATACAAATTCATGCCCATTTCTTTTTGTGTTTTGACTATTGTGTTCCAAATAATAAGTAAGTATTGTAGTTTCCATAGTTATGCTTGTGATGGTTCTAGAATTATTTAAAGAATTCTGAGATATTTTCTTTGGTGGAAATAAAGTGGAGTAAAGTGGAGTGGTTGATGAAAGAGTCAAGTCTAACAAGATTAAAGCTCTGATGACTTTTCTAGAATAATATCCAGTCAGTTGAAGCAGAGTTTGAAGTTGGTAATGAAGAGTTTTGGGGGAGCATGATGAAAAGAGAATTATTCTTTTGCAGGTTGAACTGGTTGTAGAAAATAGTCCAAGTAACAGTAAGAAAGATGACATGCGGCAATTTGTAGAGTAGGTGCACAATGGATTCCAGAATAGATTGTGGTTAAGGCGTAGAAATAAAGGGTCTGGCATTTAAGGCGCAAATAGGACAAATAACACAAATAGGTAAAAGAGGCAAGAATCATAGAAAAGGTGTAGGCAAAAATAGGCAAAAATAGGCAAACATAGGCAAACATAGACAAATATACTTGAACAGTTATGCTGTAGCAATTTAAAGAGATAGCAAGACAGATAAATATCCTGACAATTTTATAGTTGCACAAAAACAAAAAGGCAGCTGATAGATGATATGAAGAACAAAGTGATAATTTTGTTAAAGAAAACAGAAATACTTTAGTATGGAATTGTTCTATAAAACTATTCTATAACAACTTGTTCAAACAATGGCCAGTATGCTAAGTTGAATACTAATCAATTTTGCATTAACATTTTTTAATACATAGCTTAACCTAGGTAGTAATATCTCATCACCCCCTTTGTAATGATGCTTCTCAAAAATGATATAAAATATGTAAAATCTTCTTATGCATCCTCAAAATGAAATGTGTTTAAATTTATTGGTACTCTTCCAAGTGTTACATGGTATAGATATCCATACGTTGGCTTTGACAGTATTTTTGTAAATACATCAGCTAATTGTTTTTTCATGATAGAAATTTAACTTCAATTTTGCATTTAACAATGCACACTCAAGTATAGGAGTATTTATGCAAAACTTCATTTTATATGGCAATGGTAAACTAAGCTTAGGGATAAAATTTCTGTTCGGAAATTGCCCTTTTTTGGTAATTTTATTCTGTTGCTGCTGCATGTTTCTTCTGAAGTATATTTCAAAGTTTTGGTTCAGATTATGAAAATGAATGGTTCAGATTGGAATATGTAAACAAGAATTTCAGTATATGGACTTAGGAAATACCAATAAGATTATATTTCTTGCTGTGTTGATGAAGTTATCTCATTTCTATCAATGCATGATAGCATGTAGTAATGTACACATTCTGTCACAGATTTTCCTATGCTTTTGTTGCATTTTACATTTTTAATAGTATTCCTCCATGATTTTCCTCAAACAAATATATTAGACTAGTCTGACAAAGTTACAAATACTAGAAAAATCTTTGAAGAATTACCCCATTTAAGTACTCTGAGAGTAAAATTTACTTAGATTCCATTGTAGAATATGTGCTACAACTAATTAAAGTTTTTTATTCCAGCATGTTGCTCTCCATGCTAGAAAAATATACTGCCCAGTCCATCTGAATCCCAAAACCCATAGATTTTAGGATGTACTTATTTTTCTCTTTTTTTATTCTGTGCCATATGGTATGCTTTTGAGATATTTAAATGCTTTCTTTGCTGCTTTCAAGTACTCTGTAGATGGGTCTGCAAAATTTTTATATAACTTTGTACCTGTTAAGACAACTTTTGATACAGGTACGGGTACTGGTACTGATACTTAACAGTGCACTAACAAATTTTTGACATTTTTTAGCTGTTTGGATTTTAGTTTGAATTCTTCAGTATTTGATTTCTAGCAGCTATCCAAGACCATCCTCATACCAGGAGATGTGTCCAAAGTGTTTGACTATTTAAAACCAAAGCGCACATGCTGTACATAAATACAGTAAGTTTGGTGTAGATCAAAACATTCTTTTGTTTGCTCAACTTTGATTCTCTAAAATATGTCCAGTTCACTTTAGACATTTGATTTTAGCATCTAGAATAAAGTATCCACTACTTTATCAACTTCAAACTTTGTAATGCCAGTGATGATGATATTGTCAAGATGTGCATATGCATACATCAATTATTTAAATTACACAAGGATCATTAGAGTTAGGACAAAAATCCATTTTTTCAGTACATACTTGATTGTAATGCTCCAATTGCACAGAGCATACTTAGGATTACATATGATTTTTACTAGCTGCAATACAAGTTTTGTTTCAGTAAAAAACTTTTTGTTACTTTTTAGTTTTGGTGATATATCCTGGCTAAACTTCCATGTAACTTATGAGTTGATTTATAGAAATAGATTGTTAAAAGTGTTAAACATAAAATACAACAAAGCACAAGAAACTATGACAGAAATGTGTATATTTATTATGCATTAATTGTATTGACAAAAATAAATTAAATTCATCAACACAACATATTATATAACCCTACTGGCATCTGTGCAGCCAATTTACTTGGAATAGCATAAATGAAAGCTGACTGCAGCTTTAAAAGTAGAATTAATTCCTAAGGGAGTTAATTCCAAACAAAAAGGCAGTTTTAAAATCAACATGGACATTATACCAACCATAATACAATGCTACAACTAGTAGTATTTTAGTAGATATGGTAAATGTAACCAAAGAAAATATATTAAATTGATCCTTGCCAAGGATATGAAAACAACCTTGTATGATAAATTGAGCTTTATATATTGGACAACATTGCAATTGGAACTAAGCTTTTTTAATAATTTTTTTTCTGCTATGCTTTAACAATGGATACTAGAAAAACTACAGATCAAACATCATTTTTTTTAAAATTAGAGACTTTGCACTAATGCTTTCTTATCAATGTGTCATCTCAGAAATTTTATTGATTATGATAGCTTGTATTAATTTAAATCATCTCCATTTTGTAACTTTTCAGCCTATATAAAAATAGTAATGAACAAAATCTTGTAAGCTTCTATAGAAGGATTCTTCATTGGAGCAATTTATTGATGATTACCATGCATGCAAAAAGCTCCAATAACAGATAAATTATAATTTTAGTATTTTTTAATGAGAAATATTATGCTCAGATGAGCTGCCCATTCTACAGTTTCTTTCAATTTAACATTAAGATTGTAAGGATCAATATTGATACTTTCTTGGTGACTTTTACAGTTACTGTTGTTAACATGATTGAGAATATAATGAAATTAATATCTTGGATAATTAGGATTTATACTACAGAGCCTTATTTTACATGTAAAAGATATTACCAGTTGTTCTTGAATTTACAATTTTTGAGATGATAAACATGGTCCAATGTCATCTATCTGTGAATTCAAATTATTACCTAGTCAATGTGAAGTTAGAGAGCATTGAGTGTAATTAATGATATTGAACTCTGTCAATCAGATAAACTTTTGATAGGACTAAAGATTTGGAAGCCAGATAAACTACACTCATTAGATTTTTACACTTTGGCTGAGCATTAAGGAGTTTAAGAAGAATTTTTGTGAGAAGCAGATTTTGGTAAATTGGGACTGATTTTTAGGCATTCAGTTGGAACAAAACAGCCATAGCAATGCAATGACACTTACATCTTGTATTAGAAAAATTATTAGCAATAGGTGTTCAAACTACAGGATTTATTGTGATGGATATATAAATATTGAATAAATATTCCATGGCAGCTAGTTACTTCCACTTTTTGGTCCTGTCAATAATTTTATCATGCCAGAATATACTGTGCCTAGATGGTTAAAGTAAGCTATCATCTGGCATTTATATTATCTTTGGAAGTTTGTACTGTGCTATTAAGATTTGATTATTATGCCCTGTTTTCTATTTGGAGATTCTGGTTATTAATCTAATATTGTTTGCATTTACCTATATCTTAGAACAAATGTGTTGCCAAGATTCACTCTTGGTAACGTTATGAATGTACCAGACAAGAAGAACACAAAGGCTATACAAGCATGGTAACATTATACAATCATAATTTGTGTTGC
>JAULBW010049550.1:0-57379 GCA_032358265.1 Vaucheria bursata
AGCGCTGAACTACCAGCAATGTACCTTCCAGCAAACTGTTAGAAATGTATATACAGCAAGACTCAGTATAAAATCAACATGTATTTACACGACATAAATTGTGTTGCTGGAAGTGAACAAACTTTACAGCAACACACAAATCTTAAACTTAGCCTGTCATCCGTAGTGACTTGCCATAAACTTAATATGCAAAGAGATGACTTGCCGTAACACAGAACTCCACAGCTATAACACAAATTAACTGTTAACAAGTTAATTCCTGACAGTAAATATACTACATATTATAGTTCCTGTCCTGCCTTGTCTTTGCCCGGTCTTTATTTTGTCTTGTCTGCAATCAATTCTTGGGATTGAATCTGTTGAGTTACTTGCTGAGACTAAAAAAACACCTTAATGCACCATCTGAAAACATCAGTTCTATGAGTGGAAAAAGTATGCAGAGTAGATGTACCATTACAGCTGATAAAAAGACAGACTGGCAAATAAATAGCTCATGTTACTACTGTAAAAGCAGTGAACATTTTGTTGCAAATTGCCTCATAGCACCAAAAAACTTGGCTTGCTGCTAAAAGAGATGTGGATGGCCCAAGTTAAATCCTCTAAATCCACTACTAATTCCAGCCTAAGGGTACTCATTGGTGCAACCTTGGGTCAGAATCTGTTAGAAACATGAAACACAATAAAGCACAAGAAACTGTGGCAGAAATATGTGTACTTATCATGCACTAGTTGTGTTGATAGAAGTAATCTAATTTCATTAACACAACAAAATATAAAACCCTATTAGAATCTGTGCAGCCAATTTACTTGGAACATCATAAGTTAACACTGACCGCAGCAATAAAAATAGAAGTAACTCCCTTAAGAGTTAATTCCTAACAGAATCTTGGATACCAGCTCTACATTTATTTGTTATGTACAACTGGTGGGGTGAAAAATTTTTGGCTCCTGCAGTAAGCCAGTCACTTTTAGCTCTTTGTCTCACACGTCTACCTATTGATACAGATATTTCTGATAAAACATTTCCAACTGTTATAGGTACTTTAGCGGAAAACCCCCCTCCAGCATGCAATTCTCTTGTGGACTTGGGTCAGACCTGAGCATTATTTCTAAGGATTTTCTGTAGTGTATTGGAGTGCCCACACAGGCATTGACTTCCCCCTTACAACTGGAGGTCATGGATAAGAGCGTTTTAGAGTCCGGTACTATTACTCATTATACATTCATATCTCTAATGCATGACATATACCCATTCTGATTCAAATTTTACGTTATTGAACATGTTCATAGTCCTATTATTTTAAAAGTTGATTGGCTGCATACACTCAATCCTAAGATTAGTTGGAAGAAATTATCGTTCAAATGGCCATATAAATTACCTCATAAGAAGAAAGAAAAAATTAATTCAGACAAATCTATAGACAAAGGCAGCAACAAATCAGATTGCAAATCCGACTGTGATTTGGATTTAAATTTCAAAGTATCTCTCAAATACTTAATGGCATTGATATAGCCTTGTGATAGTGTAACTATTAGCTCAGATACTGTATTTGATAACCCTGCAAAAGTACATAAAATTGAAAGCAACATTGAAGATTTTATATCAAAATTATCAAGTGTATACAAGAAGTTTGCTTTAGTACTTTTAAAGACAATGAGCAAGACACTACCTGAACACCAAAAATATGATTTTGGTATCAAACTGCAGCCCAATAAAACTGTCCCCTGGGAATCTATTTACCCCTGTTGATACCCAAGTTGTACATGTTACGCAAATATATTATTGACAACTTAAAGAAGGGTACATCTGTCCATCCAAATTCCCTGTGGAAGTTCCCATTTTCTGTAAAGAAAAATCAAAAGACTTATGACCTGTGATAAGTTATAGGGGACTCAACAAAGTTACCATAAAAAATAGGTACCCTTTACAATTGATACACAAATTGTTAATGCACTTTACAAATGCATAGGTGTTCTAAAAGATTGATTTTTGCAGGGCATACAATTTAGTCCAAATTAAGAATGATGACAAAAAAAAACAGCCTTTGAATGCAGATTTGGCCACTTCAAGTATTTAGTTATACCATTTGGACTTACAGATGCACCTGTACTCATTCAGGGGCTCATGGATAAAATTTTCTACAATATTTTGGGCATCTACTGTATTGTATATCTGGATGATATTTTCATTTATTCCAAGACAGAAGAGAAAAACTAAGTACGTATAGAACATATTGTAACAATTACAAGACAATGCGCTACATGCCAAACTCAAGAAGTGTCAATTCTCAGTAGAGCAAATTGAGTTTCTGGGGTATAATATTTTAAAAAAAGGCATTGAAATGGACCCAAACCAAACCAAGAGTATTTCAAGTTGGCTGGTGCCTAAATAAAACAAAGATTTACAGTTGTTTCTTGGTTTTACAAGTTTTTACAGAGTGTTCATTCCCAATTATACAGAGAAGATTTGCCCACTACTTGGCCTCCTGAAAAAAATACTATCTTTGAATGGTCAAACAGTTGTCAATCATCAACAGAAAAACTTCAAGAACTATTTGCTAATAAAGATATTCTGGTACATGCAGATATGACAAAGCCATTTATATTAGAAACTGACATCCAATTTTACACTTGGCAGCATATCATTGCAAGAATATGAAGACACGTGATGGCTTGTTGTATTCCATTTCCATAAATTAACACCTGCCAAAGTCAATTACAAGATTCACATTAAGGAGTTACTGGCAACCATTGCATGTTTAAATCAGTGGAGAAAATCGATGTTAAGCAACAAAAATCCTATTCAGGTATTCACAGATCATCAAAATCTACTTTATTATGCAAGCGCAAGGAAACTAAAATGACAAGTATGTTGGTCTATGTTTTTAAGTAATTTCAGTTGTAATACTATTTATTGTGCAGGAAATGACTGCAGAAAACCAGATGCACTGAGCAGATGCACAAATCATATATTAAGAAATGATGATGACTGTATTTGAATCCAAAATCAGACACTTTTGGATAGTGATAGATTTCTGTTGGCATCTACAGAGGTTACTGATGGCACATTGTTTGATAAAATAGTTTCAAAACTAAAGAACAATGATACCACTAAGAAACTACTAGGTAAGGGTATAATTTCTGCTATTTGCAATATATGGTGGCAATTTCAGGGGAAAATATTGATACCTGTCAGGAATTAATCCCTAAGGGAGTTAATTCTATTTTGTAGCTGCTGTACGCTTCTCCTAATGCTATGTTGGAGTTTCAGTTCTGACTATGAGAACAAGTTTACATTTGAATTATAAGAACAAGTTTCAGTAAGTGATATTTTGTTGTGTTGATGAAGTTATCTCACTTCTATCAACACAATTTAGGATGTAATAATAAACGTATCCTGTCACAAATTCTTTGTGTTTATGTTGTATTTTACATTCCTGACAATACCTCGTGAACTAATCCATACAATTCTGTACAAATGTCGTGATGGATTACTAGTGGGTCACCTAGAAAGTTGAAAAACTCTTTCAATTGTCAGTCAATCATATTTGTGGCCTTCAATTTGAAAAGATGCTAATGACCACATTCAAAGTTGTGATAAATGCTCCAAACTGATGCCTACTAAATTGAAACCAGCAGGACAGTTACATCCACTGCCAATAGCACCTTGTCCTTGGTACTCTGTTTCCATGGATTTCATTACGGATCTTTCACAGGTCAATAGATACAATTCAATTTTAGTTATTATCAGCTATTTCTCAATACTAGCATATTTCATTGCTTGTACAAAGACAATTAACTTGGCAGAACTGATAAAACTTTTCATCCACAATACTTTGCAATTACATAGACTTCTAGAAAATATTTTCCTCAATTAGAGTTCTCAATTCAGTTCCCAAGTTTGGAAATCATTGCTGGAAAATTTGGCCAGCAAACTAAATTTTTCTAGTGCCTTTCACCCACAGTCTAATGGCCAAACTGAACAAAAATAAGTTACTGGAGCACTATTTACAAATAGATGCAGATCCAGGTCAAACATATTTGGTGCAAAACTTAATGCTTGCAGAAATTGAATATAATTCTACATTTCACAATGCTATTAAAATGACTCCTTTTATGGCAACATGCAGTTTTAATCCAACAACTAATTTTGATACAGAACTAGTTGAAAACACTCCTCAAACAGTTTCAGAATGGCTGCAGCACTTAACGGATAATCAAATACTGGTAAAGTTACAGTTACAGTAAGCTGCAAAGGTATTAGGAACTAACACCTAAGAGAGTTAATTCTATTCTGTAGCTGCGGTATAATTTGTCCATGGTTTTATTTCGGTTCCATTTTGGCTTCAGTTTGGTTTCAGTTTGGCTTCAGTTTGGTTTCAGTTTTTGTTTTAAGATACTTCAAAGAACTGAACCCTGTTTTTTATGCTGCTGTTTTGTGTGATGTAAAAGTTACCTTGCTTTCAGCAGCACGTAGGTTAATATCAAACACTATTTCTGTTTTGTGTTATTTGCTGTGTTTGTAATTTTCTAACAAGAAGACATGATAAAATATGCAGAATGCAAATGTTGACAAATGGAGCTTCAGATGGATAATCAAGCTTTTCTTACTAGGCAGAACATTTAAACTAAGCAACCTCATTGCAAGTTAGATTTGAAACAATTTGGCCCCTCTTCTATTTTGAAAGTATTAAATTCAGTAACATATCAGTAGGAGTTACATTGGTTGTTTGGTTGCATACATGATGCACTTTATGCATCATTATTGTTGAAGAAAAAGCAAAGCTCTCTGATTGGTGAAACAAATGAAAATCTGCTGCCATTACTGGCAGATATTTAGGGTGCACTATACTAAGTTGATGACATATTGGGTGCTAAGGCAATCAATGGCAAGACAAAGTATCCAATTGTATGGAATGGATATGGTCCAGCTGATAATACATGGGAGCCAATGCATCATTTAACAGATTTTAGTGTTTTATTAATGGAGTTTAAAAAGAAACATTCTAACTTATTTAGAAATTGACCAAGGAGGGGGGGTTGTTAAGAACCTAACTATATTGACCAATACTGAGTAAGAATGAGTCAATTGTATAATGCAAGTATTTTCATAAAAGATATTATAATGCAAAGATCACTCTTTGTGATACAATAATGAACCAAGATACCATAATATTCTTGGTGTTTTCCCTTGTATTCTTGCATTGTGGCATTTTCTGTATTAGTTATTACACCTAAGACCTTGGTACTATTAAACAACTTTCATATTGTTAACTAATCAATTTCCAGTAGTTTGGAAGGCTGTAGGACTTGTAGTATCTTGGGACAGGGCAGATATATTGACATATTCAAGTTAGAGAAAATATTCTATATTCAAATTATAGTAAATTGATAACAGTCTATACTACACATATGGATTAATATTAAAAATTCCTAAATGTACATAAAGTAGTTAAATATTGCATCAACAAAAATTGGAAAGATTTCCATATCTTGATGAATCATTTTAGACACTTCTTTGGTACAGTTTTACAGATAAATATTGTTAGGAACATGAAACACAACTAAGCACAAGAAACTGTGACAGATATATGTGTACTTATCATGCCCTAATTGTGTTGATAGACGTGAGATAACTTTGTCAACACAACATATTATAAAACCCTACTAGAATCTGTTCAGCCAATTTACTTGGAACGTCATAAATAAACACTGACTGCAACTATAAAAATAGAATTAATCCCTTTGGGAGTTAATTCCTAACAAATATTCAAAATTGAATGATTCTGACAAGAATTCAGATGCTATAATATTGTAGATATTTACTAAAAAGTTGAGCTATATATAATATACTGTATATCATCAAAAATAATGGCATTGGTGAAAAATTCTTGCATTACCCTATACACTTCTATCCTCCTCACAAGAAGAAAAATTCAGCACAGTTTTTTCTCTTATTTTCAAGGAGTAGATAACTTTACTAAAAGTTTTAGATGAAATACCAAAAATGAATGAAATGTTCAATCTGTGTGAAAAATTGACAATATGTTCAAGCAGTCTTTAAACTCTTTACAATAGATTTTTAGAAAGAGCTTGTATTGGATAAAAAGTCACTATAAAACACTACATCTCTGTAGGCTTGCATATTGCATCAGTCAAAAAGAAAAAACTAAATGTATAGCATGCAGCAATGATTACATTGATAACATGTGATGATTAGCAAATCATTGATGCATTTTAAGGTTGAATGTGCAATAAAAATACGTGCTGACAATTTGCATGTCTAAAACAGATTTTGAATATGCAAAAAATTTATGCAATTTGCATGTGTTTCAGTTGATATGATTTTTACATACCTCAAACTATGCTGATTTATATGCAGTGAAGTTATTACTACTACAGGTTATTTGACTGCCAAAAAAATTTACAGTGCTCAAGTATGACAATTGCATGATTGCTATTCTTTAATTAATAATTTTTAAAATAATTGCTAGCCTGTAAAAATTTTTGGAATTTTGTTAATGTGTAAAATGAGATCAAACTTTTGAGACGAGCCATCAGATCTATTGCAGTTGTTTTTTTCACTCTTTTCTATAAATTATGAATTTGTCCTTGGAATTGGCCAAACCAGAGTATAAACAATTAAAAAACCATTTAGTCCAGAAGATTAAACAGTTTATATGCCTGTGACAGTTTTTTTAATGCTGTTTTAGAAGTATACTTGAGTGTCAATGCAGATATTCTTTAAAAGCTAAGTTTAGAAATGTAAGCATAGTAAAAGTTCTGAACAGTATAAATGCCATAATCAAAAATGAAAAAAATGCATCATGAAAATTCTTTTACCAGAGAAACCATCTATTTATGACAGCTTCAGCAAATTAGAGTTAAGTTTGCACACACACACACATACACACACACACACACATACACACACACGCACACACACACACATACATATATATATATGTCAGGATATTTGCTGGTCCTGCTATCTCTTTAAATTGCTGTGGCATAACTACTCAACTATGTTTGTAAATCTTTGTCTATGTTTGCCTATATTTGCGTACAACTTTTCTATAATTTTTGCCCCTTTTACATATTTGCGCCTTTTATCCTAATTGTGCCTTAAATGCCAAACCTTTTATGTCTACACCTTTGCCATAATCCTTTATAGAATCCTTTGTGTATTTACCACAAATTGCCACATCATCTTTCTTATGGTTACTTGGAAACTTCTTGGATTATTTTCTACAACTTGTTCAACCTACAAAAGAATGATTCTATTTTCATCATGCTCCCTGGAAACTCTTCTTTACCATCTTCAAACTCTGCTTCAACTGACTGGATATTATTTTAGAAGTTGTCATCAAACTTTGATTCCGCTTGAATTGGCCTTACTATCAATTACTCCACTTTATTTCTGCCAAAGACAGATTCTTAGAATTCTTCAAATAATTTTCAAATTATCACAAACTTAACAATGGACATTAAAACATTTACTTATGGAGCAAAAGATGCAACAAGATTCACGAGAGAGCCAATTTCAAGGACACTTCAAGAGGGTATACCGCAGGAGCTAACGGGGACATATTTGTTTGTTCAGTCTTATCTTTGTGTTCACTCTTCTCAAGTTTAATGAAACTATTATACTTTATCAAACTTTTTTTTGCTTTGCTGTTTGCCTGCCCTCTGCTGTACATTGGACTTTACCCCATAAATTTTGCTACATCACTTAACACAGGTATAAGTACTATATTATACTACTGTACCCTTCTTCTTCCTATATCAACAATATATATGTTGTAATTGAGCAAATAAAAAGTTGGAAGCTAGAATTAAAGTTTTGGATTATGATTTATTTAGTCTCCATAAGCTTGACAAACAGTATTTGTAAGTAGTTTTTCAACCTTGCAATGCATTGTGAGTACTAGAAGCATAAAATTGCTCAAACCAACTTATTTTGGAAATTTACTGTTACCTCAAGAACAATGACAATGTAAAAAACTGCAATACTACACAAAAATAGATGAAATCTAAATACTTGATAAAGTTTCCACTATCTCTTTCAAGTATATTTAAACCTTTTTGTTCTTCTATAATAAAACTAGTTTTCTCTAGTTTTAATTCATTTTCCACACAGAATCTGAATTCTGTGAGATTTTATACCATTACTACATGCATCAGTTAAAAATTATTACCAAGATTTGAATAAAATCTATTGTTAGAAACATGAAACACAATAAAGCACAAGAAACTGTGACGGAAATATGTGTATTTATCATACACTAATTGTGTTGATAGAAGTGAGCTAACTCTATCAACACAACAAAGTATATGACCTTACTAGAATCTGTGCAGCCAATTTACATGGAACGTTATAAATAAACACTGACTGCAACTATAAAAATAGAATTAATCCCTAAGAGAGTTAGTTCCTGACATCTGTTTAAAAGGAGTATTATTGCATCTCTTCAACTGCAGTTTATATTTAGCCAACAAAAAAATAATTTCATTTCCATTTATATAAGAATGAATTATTTATGTTGCAATACTACTTAAAAATTCTTCCAGAAAATAGAAAAGTTCTAGAACTTAAGGCGCAGCATCTTTAACTTTAGCTTTCAAATAATTCATTTTTTATTATAGTGGCAAAATAGAACATTTACTTGTGATTGGTTTTAATATAATTCCATTAATAAATGGTAAAATTGCAAACCAAAATAAGTGCAGATGGAAAACCAAGTGCAATTAGTTGCATACATAAGACGTATTGATACAACAAACAGGAGTAGATCTGTAGAGATAAATTGTTTCTATATTTTGTTAACTAATTGACCTATTGCAATGTAACAGGTTAATAATATCAGGACTGCAGTTATTCTTTAGATCCGCACGTTCTACATTGTTATACATTATGTTTTTGTTTGGAACTAATTTGTTTACAACAATTAGTTCTTAAGGGAATTACTCTTTTGAGAGTTATTCCATTTTTGCTGCATCATTTTGTGACTCTCCAGATGGATTGGCATTGAGACTTTGTTTATTGTGTTGCTGGGTGTGTTTCTTATTCACTCTCAGCAACACAAATTATGATTGTATAATATTACCATGCTTGTATAGCCTTTGTGTTCTTCTTGTCTGGTACATTCAAAACAGTTTTACATTCCATATTTTTCTACAATGCTCTACAAAGCAACCAATTGGAATTTTCATTCTACTTTTACTTTATATTGTTCCACAAACCAACTGATGAGAATGTATCTGGTTGTCAAATTCAAGCTATTCATAAAATATTTTTTTATGTTTCACATTTTCTGTTTTTGTCTATTAATGAAAACACACAAGTTAATGTGCTTGTAGCACCTTTTTTCTCTTATTCCATTTTACTATTGCTGCTGGTTCATTTCTGTTGTTTTGTTAACTTTTCTTGATCTATCCTCTTTTGCTCTTTTGACTTCTTCCTGTAAAGAAAAGAATAGGCAATGCGCAAAACAAGCAAGATAAATACAACTAAAATAATATTATGAACAGCATATTAATGTGTGTGAGCAGGAAGGAAGTTTCTCTGAAACTAACAACAATACTCTGCACAGTAGCAGAGTAATCAAGGTGAAAATAGATAAGAGCAAGAGATGTCTATAATTAATACATGTCAAGCATGGATTGGCCAGATATTGAATCATGGAGTTACTCCGTCAGGCGTTTGTCGGAGATGTCAGTTTGGGAAACACCAAGAAAATACTGTGTGGAAATAGTGAAAGACGGTGTAGACGTTAAAGACATAGATATTGTTGAAAGGATCTTTTTTGTATGTAGGATTATAGATAAGGAATGTACTCCTATATTGTAACACTTCTTGTTCCTTGCAAGTCATAGCAAATAATCTTATCATGCAGTTAATTGTAGGTAATGTAAGTAAATGCAGAGTAAAAAAGCTTATAGCTCTACTATGATGATGTGCTTCATAAAGAAAATTGTTCCAAATAAATCAGCTGTTTAAGAAACTTTAAACAGAAACTGGAAGATATTTAAATATTTGGAATGCAGCAGCTTTGTACTTGCTCAACAGGCTGCAAACTAAGTAATTCTAACATGGAAACAGTATTTCAATCCATGCATTACAATCAGTTAGATAAGAATTGTTTTCAACAATAATATGGTTACTATCTGATGATGCAAGTGCTGATGAGACAGATAAGCCTATGATCAGGATTGTGTTCAATGCTAGATGGCTCATCATTGTAATGTGGTACATGCTCACGCTCTTCCATTACTGGACAATACTTTTGTACAAACTCTTTATATAATTTATGAAGAGAAGAAGTCTTCAACACGATTTGCAAAACAAACAGAATAAGCATAATGAGTGCTTTGAAAACCTTCAAACAAGTTGTGAAACCTTTTCACCAAGTTGCCCTTGTCAGCACTTTTCACAACTAAACTGTTAGCTTACATAAGTAAGCGCAAGTTTTCTTTGTAGTGGCAATACTAATGGAAGTACAGTTTCCCACACAAAAATTCAAGACCTAAGCCAAGACCCTAAACAAGTACTCAAAGCTGCTTTTGTTCTTTTGAAACTTGGTAAGATTTGTTCCAACTACTTCTTGGTGGGTATATTTTGGAGTATAGGAAAATGAACATAAAATTGCCATAAAATTGCCATAAAATTTAATCTTAAAATAGCACCATATTTACATGGCTGCCAATGGTTTCTGTCTAGTATTACTTTCACAATGAGCCAGTAAAGATGCAGATTTAATGCTGCATCAATAAAACACCATTCACTATCATGCTGAAATGCACCATTATCTCTACTAATGTAAAACACAGTTTCAATGCAGGACCTTCTGTTGTTGGGTTGATGAATAAGAGATGGTGAAATTTGAGTTGATTGTTCATCTCTTAGATTGCCAGCTTGTTGCCACCTCTCTTATATGAAGTGTAACAAATTTATTATCTTTACTTTCAACCTTAAAATAAAAGCTGCCATGGCACTGAGTTAACTAGTTTCATCAATGATTAACTTGTTAGTTTGGTAGTTAATAAATTCATCTTGGAAGTTTCCCCGTTTAATTATGGACTGAATTGTGCCTACTCTTAATAATGGATGTTTAGAACATATTCTTAAAGATTTTGTAATTTTTTCATAGGTGCCATTGATTGTTACTATCAACTTCAATTGGCTCAAGGCTTAATAAAAGTTTGAAAATTAAAATTACCATGTTCTAAGACTAGCTTGAGTTTCAGCTATTCTTAATGGTTGTTTGTGCTAGCCTTAGCCAATAGCAAACCACAGGAGGTACACATTAGAATTTTATATTGTATTGGGAAACTTTACTAGCTTTATTTATCTTAGTTCTGGAATTCTGTCCCAAGTGAGAAGTCAGACTAACTTTTGTGTACATTTATTTGATAAGAATAGATTTTCATTGTATTTCCATAGCTTTGACCTTTCAGTCGAGCTATAGTTCGGGATCAAGGCATATTTCCAAACTTTGTTGCTCTTTTTATAGAATTGAAATAGTCATATTCAATCTTTGCAGTCAAATTCCAATTTTTTTTGAAAAATTACAAAAATCTAAACACCACAAAAATGGTACAACAGAATTATGAGTTATTTACAAGGCATAATATTATCCTATTGGACAACTTTGATATTTTTTGAGCAAAAGGACATTATATTACAGGAAATGAATAGGTTGCAACATATCAATATTTACGGCGTTGAATAGTACTAATAGAAAGTGTACTGTTCTAAACCTACAAATATGTATCATTTATTTTCTAACATTCACAACTTAGTTGTCAAAAGATTTAAACTTCAATGCAACGTGTTTGCCATTACGCACAAATATTTTGTAGAAAACTTTTTTATATAAATAATATTCAATTTCGATTTAATAAACGATGGAAATATCATGAAAATAGTCTTGAACAAAATTTAAATTCTTTTGATTAAAAAACTTGTAAATCATGTTCTCATATTGTTTTATTTCCACTACCTAGCTAAATAAATAATAATACCTCGATAACATCATGAAAATATTATATACATGTGCAATTTAAAAATGCAAAAAAACTAAAATGCGTTAATATACATGTTTCTATCAGCCAGAATTCGCATATTAATTTGAAAAATCGTTCAAATTCAAAGTTGAACTTCATATCGAAGAGGTTTCAATCCAAGGCTTTGAACCAGACACTAATGTTTGACATTGAATGCATCTATAATTCGGATCTTCATAGCAGGCCACTCTCAAACAGTAATAGCAAAAAACATGACCACAGTTTGTCACATAGGGCTCACGAGTGGGCTCAGCTCCACACTCTGGGCACGCCCCTTTCTGATCTTGGAGAATTTTTCCATAACTCTTCTCCCCCCAGATACCTCTCTGTACAGCCCCCCACCAATGGGCGATACTTAATGAGACCAACATGGGGGTAATGGTGCCCACAAATTCAGCAAAATGGTCCCATAGGAGTTGCCTGAAATAATAAAAACAACAGGCTATATTTCAAAGCCAATTACAAGTTTATTGAATCATGTGAAGTAAGATAGAATCAGATTTATTTCTAATCTAATTCTTTCAAGACTGCATGGCACTGCGAAATTACATAGATAATTTACAATTTTCGGGTTGTTAATTCAGAATTGCTCAAGTATGCACAAGTTCAAATGGCTCCATTTGAAAGTGGTAAACAAAACATCGACCTTTTGAAATTTTATTTCGAGTTGCTCAAGAGATTCATTGAGATTATTTTTTGGTGAATTAAAATAAAAAAAAACGTTAAAATCAGATATAAAACATCCCAAAGTCAATAAATTTTTGATTCTGAGAATTAAAAATTCCATATGTGAACCGTTCACAAGTGATTAAAACCTTTAAAATATAACGGTTTCATTCGAAAATAATCGAAAACAATTATACTTAACTGTGTAGGTCCACAAAAGTAAACATTTGATTTTCATTTGAAAATTAGTTATTATTGCTATAACGAGCAAAGATAAAAAATTGCTTATTGTCATTGTCATCAAAAAGAAACTATTGAACCAAAAATAATTAAGTAAATACAATTTTAAAAATTCGGATGCAATAAATTCACTTCTAATGAATTTTAAGTTATAACCAATAACGAAAAAAAGTCGTATTCCTCCAAGCTCAGATTTAAGTTTTCAGATATTACAAACGAACTTGGCGGTAGTGATAGGTTCATTATATTTACAGTTAACTGTATACAGAAATACACTAAAACTAAAAAAACAGAAAACGACTGAAATGTATAACAATATAAAGTCAATTACTTTAAATGTCACATTACCTCGAAATAAAAGCATAGTTAATTTGGCGTGATTCCACATTTTGCCTTTCGTAAATCATGCGAAGCTTTAACAGTCTATCGAGTACAGTCGGATAGTATCCCGAATAAAGAAATACGAGCGTGTTCAATACACTTGCAACCCTACGTGACCAACGCAATCGGTCAAGTTCAACTTTTTATCATATTCAAATTTTTTAATTTTCGTAATAGTTCGCTGAGTGTCTGAAGTAAACTACAGGAGGTGTGAGTTTCCAACGCCAACTGGAAGAAGAAGCAAACAAAAAATGTTTCTTTATTTTCAGTTTAAAAATGGAGACTAGCATGGGGTGGTAAATTTCTTGAGAAGAATTTCATATTATCTTAAGACGTAGCATAACAAAATATTTGTAAATGTCACTAAGTGCATATAACTTAAAATTCATCGACAGATTCTACAAGCTTAAGAAAATCACAAATGATATGGAACACGAAAGGATAATGAAAATACAAATGTGTACATTTATGAATTCTCAGCTCATATAGAATTCCTTTTGACAAAAGTCATATTAGAGAATAATTACTAGAAGGTCAAAAATGTTCAGAAACTGTTGAAATTCTAGCCTATTACTTGACCTCATTTTCGTATAAATTTTAATGTTGGTTAAACAAATTCAGTTCATTACGGCTTGATGTATGATGCCTAATTTGAGTAATCAATTCATGCAAAAAGAAGAATAAATACTCTCTTGCCTTAGAAGTAGCTCAGAAGTATGTGTTTTTTCAGTTTGGTTAGCAATTCAAGGCATTGAGTCTTTGTCAAAAATAAAAATGATGCTTTCAAATGAGGATTTTTTAAAATTTACATACAAATAACAGTTTCAAGTGCAATTACACCAATTCGACTAATAATATTCTGTTTGAGATTTATTAGATCAGCCATATCTAATAAGATAACATTGTTATGTAGCTTCTTCTGCAGATTCAAAAAATAAAAAAGTTAATGTACAAATCTAACCTTTAAAAATTATTTTAGGAATCTGCCTTTTTGCCAGTTTCTATGATACTCATTACTATAATTCTGAAGGTTCAACGAAATAATATTTTACATTATCAAATAGAAACTATCATATCTTTAGCTATATTTGTTTATATTGATCTAACTAGTGTAGTACATAATCTAGAATACTAACCACTTTATTTTTTCATAATAAGCTGTTTAAGAATAAGTATCTTAAACTATGTAAAGGTCGACGTATAATTGTGTACTACACTGTATCATATCTCTCTGCCTTTTGCTCTTTTTTCTCTCTGCTGTCTTTCTATCACTGTACAAAATTATCCACCAATAATAACACCACATGTTTTGTTCATGAAATGATACATAATTTGACAAATATTACTGAAGAGGGATGCTATTCTTACATTTGTTAAACTTAACGAATAATTGTCATATTTGGTTGTTGCTACTTTCATTTCATGTGATATTGTATAACTATGAGATAATAACATGAACTCATTGTTACTGCGTTAGGTGGGTTACTTTAGTTGAACATTAATTTATTGTTAATGTGTTATGTTCGATTGTTGCTATATTGTAAATCAATTATGATATATTGTAAGGAGAATAGATAGAATTTGACAATGCTGAGATTTAGCAACAAATGGCACCTGTAAAATTGTTGCAATTTACTCAAAAAAGTCCATGCGATTCGTTTAGGGCTACGACTCGGAGCATGACTCCATCCATGTGAGAGTCCGAATCGGCGAGTGGCACCCATAATCCACGGGGCACCTAGAACATATATATGTATAAAGTATAAGTATGTCTACTCTGTCTTCGGAACTATGTCCCAGACGAAAGGTTACAGTTACAGAAATATATATCAAAAACTATTCTTTTCAAATATAAGCAAATTTATCATTAGCATTTATTTGTAGCCGAATTTCAGGGATCAAAGTGGAAAAGCTTTAAATATACATGCATCTGCATGGTTATTGATGCCCCTAGCCTAGAATATTATAGTATACTAGTATCGCATACGATTAAGTGTACTGATCAAACTTGAAAATGCAGTTACAACCATATTTCAAGAAAAATGTTGAAGTTAAAGACAATTATCTTTCTACTCTTTCTCTATCATTATTTATGATTTGATATGAAGCGTATAAATATTTTCCGAGAATTCGTGTTAGCAGCAGATATGATGCAAAAAATACTTTCAAATAAAGTTAATGAACAATTTTAATATGCATGATTTGTGTGGTCACCAAAAGCATTTGCAAAATTTAACTAAATTTCACTCTTTTATCTTTACCAGTAAAAAAAACTAATATTTTGGTTTGAAAATCTACCAAGAAATTTCTATATACCTACTGATATTATTCCCCAGCTCAAACGTTGCGAGTACCTCGGTTCTGCAAACCCTGGCACAAATAAAGGATTACTCCCAATTGGTGCATGTTTCACTGCAGTTTCATCTCTGTACCTACATGATTGGTAAAAATATGTATAGTAAACTTTAGATGTAATGAATTTACTTCTAACAAATTTTCGCTTACATAAGAAACGAAATATGTCACATTGTGCCAGCTTCAGATTTTAAATGCAACGAACATAGGATATAACTAATTAATTAGATGGTCTTGATACATATGTCATATTCAAAGTTCATTATAGCCCTCATGAATTGGCAGTTGCATATGGGCAATAATTGAGACAACTAGGAGTGTGAAGTCCAAAAATTTCCTCTTAATTTCGCATTTTATAAAAAATTCGAAAAAGATAAAAGTAATGAGCATGATAGATATGATCACTCTTGAAAAAGTATACTGATAAAAATTAAATACTTCAAAGCAATTTAAAGTTCGATTGATTTATGGCACCAAGTAATTTTTTTAGCATAGATAGAAATTCAAATATCTGCATATAGAGCATTTCATGTAGATCACGATACAGTTAAACTGCAATATTAATTATACGAAGTTATTTATTTAGGATGCTAAGGAAAAACTGTTTATAGTATAGCTCAATACCTCAGATTCTGAAGTCGCATGCCCGGTGTAGGAATTTGATCCCATACAGTACAACGCCAAAAAACAAAACTAAATATAGCTTCTATTTCTGGCTTGTATTCGTCGAGAAAACCTTTCGAAAACATTGAAAAGGTTGGCGCCAGTTGAAGTTTCAGCAAATTATGCAATTCAACATCAAGTGCACCAGAATCGAGTTGATTCACCTGGTTGAAAACTTTACTTTTGATTTTTATAGAAGGACTTTGCATTCATTTTATAATTTAAGGGAAGTCAAGTGCTGTCAAAAATAAGAAAATTTCAAGAACCTTCATCACAGGTATTTCCACGGACCTCGCCAATGCTGCGGCTTCTTCAAAAGACTCTAGCTCTGGAATAGGTTCTGACCATTCATCTGGCTGCCGCTGTTGATTCATTCTTTTCGTTAATATATTAAGATCAGAATAAGGCCAAGACTAAGACTTGACAGGTAGGGATGGCATCAATTTTGGTTTTTTGGTTAATTGTTGTATTAGGAAAACCAATATGCAAAAAAGCTGGTTTCTCTATGGATTTTTCGGTTACTTGTTTTATTAAAAACCAAAGTCCGTGAAGACTGGTTCATATATGGGTCGTACTAAACTTTTTCCATGTATTTTTTTAATCATAGTTAATTTTTCTATGAAACTTTTTTCAACATTATGAGCCATAATGAAAGCATGTAGCATAAAAAATGTTAAGGAAGAACAAGCTCTTAATTATGTGCAGATTTTACATATATTGATGATGTACAGGAACAAATGTTATGTCTCTACAAACATTGTGGAAAGGAGACCAAAATTCACGAAAAAAACGGGAAGTAGTACAAAATTATCATCTTTGAAGCTGCACAAAAATTTCAATGATATACTGGGAATTTGAATTAAACGAATAGACCAAATAAGTATGCTGCATATATGTAAGGACAAAGGAGCTAATCAAAAGTGGTAAAATGTTGCAGACGACTATCAAAGAATTTGCCTAATCAAAAGCCACAGCTTGTATAAATCTGATGGTAAACAAATATGGCTTTGCACTGCTGTTTGACAGGCAATTTATTTCAGCATATTGAGCAAATCCATCGTTAAATTGGTATTGATACTGTACAAGTTAGAATCAAGACGCCATCTCGTAAAAAATGTTGAGCCCCTTTTCAAATCAGACATACCTCAGCCTTAATTGTAAAATAGATAAGACTTTAGGCAAATCAGATATGCTTGTTTGCTTTATTTTGAACAGATAATTGGACATTAAAAGCGAGCCAGTAGTCAATTACATGGCATGCTTATCAATACCTTCAAAATCATTTTTTTTATAATCTGCATGTACCGATGATTAGAGCTACAATTCTGAACGGGTTGCAGAAGATATTTAACATGTATGTGGCAATACTAAAACTAACAGAGTTGTGGAAAATTTTAGAAAAAATGCATCTGACATGATTCTATCAAAAATATGTATGGCATGGTCTCCATTTTCTAGTTGAAGTTATATTGTATCAGTCCAAAACTGATGACATATATCTTTTAAAATTCTGATATACTTTACAACAGTATGCACAAATGTTGCAAATCTTTTCTAAAGAAATTCTCAGTAGAATTCAAAATAAGTACATACTCAAAAGTGTAAATTTCTGTTAGCCTAGTTAAGCTTTTATCTACTTAATGGGGTACAATCTTAAACTGTTTTCAGTTCCTGCTAAATCCTGAACAGATATTGCACAACTTTGTTACTCAAAACTTTTTATAAGAAAGTGTCAGGACTTAATATGTTCCGCCGTGTCATCCAATTAGGTTTCACCATATTGTTGTATACAATTCTTTCAGGGAGTTGTGGTTGTTCAAACTAATTTGATTTGTATGCATGCAGAATAAGTCGTAGGATGTTGACAAGATTCACTCTCGTCAACACAGGCAAAGATAAATGATAATAGTGTATTTGTAATATATTTATTCTTGTATTTTATGGTCTTTGATTATACATACCTATTATTCATTGGTCATGACAGAAAGCAAGAAACAGGAAAGTTCTCATGAAAATATTGAACTGTAACAGATATACAGTATCCAGTTAATATTTAGAAAGCATATTACTCATAAAACCTATTGATAAACGTGTTACATGCTTTCAATTAATAAAAGTACCAATTTCTGTTTATCTTGCATTTGATTACATTTTGCCAAACAAAATAAAATATGAATTTGAAAGGAGTGATGCTGATTACACAATAGAAAAAACTAGATTCCTAATTTTATATATGGGGATACCTATTGTCTTGGGTACCTACTCAACTAGAAATACATTAGGGGATGAAATAGATATTTAAAATCATAAATGTTGTAAGGATTTTATCTTTCCATATCACCTATGTAATGATATACCAGCTGATAATGATTGCTCTACAGTCTTATTGGAAGAGTTCAAAAATTTCATAATATATACTGATAAAAAATAGAAATGAAAACTCTATTTGCTATAAAATGCTAAGAAAATATAAGATTTCTGATCTAGATTGGCAACATTCTAAAAGTAGAATTTAGCCACAAATCCAACAACTGGCTGTTAGATTATTTTTAATGGCTTCATGCTGTGCATCCTGTGAGCATAATTTTAGTACATCTGGATTTGTACATGTTAAGATGTATGGAGAAAGGTATAGTTATTTAATAAAATCAGTTACCTCTGCAAGTAGGGGGGTAAAGGCCAATGTATGGCAGAGGATTAGACAGCAAAAGCAGAAGAAAAGATTTTAATAAAATATATATTAGTTTATTAAAACTTTAGAAGAGTGAACAGATAAGCAATACTGAACAAATAAACACGTCCCCGCTAGCTCCTGCGGTATACCCTCTTGAAGTGCCCTTAAAACTGGCTTTCCGTTGAATCTAGATGAATCTCGCTGCATCTTATGCTCCATAAATAAAGGTTGCAATTTCTATAGGTGTACTAATGACAATTATAGAATAATTGAAGTAGTTCCGATAATTTGTCTTTGGTGGAAAGAAAATAGAGTAAAGCAGAGTAATTGGTAATGAGGCCGATTTAAGCGGAATTATAACTTTAGTGACAACTGTGGAATAATATCCAGTCAGTTGAAATGCAGTTTGAAGTAGGCAAGGAAGGATTTGTGGAACTGATGATGTTCCAGAACAATATCCAAGAGGTACTATGACACAGAATATACGTGGGTGGAAAATGATTGAAGAAATTTCCACAGAACCATAAGGAACATGATACGTGGCAAATTGTAGTGAGTGCACAAAGGTTTCCATAAAGGATTGTGACAAAGGTGCTGACATAAAAGGTTTTGGCATATAAGGCGCAATTCAGGATAAAAGGCGCAATAGGGTAAATGAGGCGAAAGTTTAGGAAAAGTGGGGGCAAAATGTTAGGTGAGTGAAAGCGAATATGGGTGAACATAACCGAGCAGTTATGCTGTAGAAATTTAGAGATAGCAGGACCGGCAAATATCCTGACAGTACATTTTAAGCTTAAAAATTGACTGACTCCTAAAAGAGCTAAAAAAATTGAGTACATCAAGATAAACTAGTATCAAATTCACTGTTCTGATAACAAATGCAATGCTAGCGGTATTGAGAACTATGATGATTGTTCTTTATCTTCAAATAGTGATGCATTTTTTTCACATAACAATTCAATTTTTTTCAATGATGATTCCAATAAGGAAGAATAGAGTCTGTAACATTGAGATATTGGTCTATATTCAGGTGGCTACTTGTGACCTTTTTGTTGTAAATATTAATTTGGAACATAGCTCAAACTATTTGTTCAATTTATTTCTTATGAAACATACATATTCATTTATGCTTTGAGTATTTTTAGCTTTTTATCAATTAAATTGATTTTGAGTTTACACCAATTTGGTACCAATATTTTTTTCAGCTATATGTACATACATATCTTTAGGTGTGATGCTTAAATTAAATTATATTGTTTGATGCAGAAGCACCTGTAAAAAATCAAGTGAGTAAAAATATGTAACACGTACCCATACTGGGATTGTGGCACAAGGCAGAGCAAAGAAAGAGAAAAATATGATGGCATTAGAAATGCATGTTCGATTAGATAAATTAGAACAAAGAACTTACTTTACCATGCACTATGAGGGTGCAACACTACAAGAACAGCATATTTCTTAGGAAAAAATAAAGGGTAAGTGAGGGGAAACTGCTAATGTAGACTTGGAGTTATAGAATTGCATAAATGCAGTTGCTTATCTTCTTTGAGTACTTCAAAAATGCAAAATGAAATTTTATCGTTAATAACATTTAATGTAGAACATGACATTCCAATTTTACTTAAAATGCAATGAACAAAATGCAAGAGAGAGTGGATAAGAAATAGTGCAGAAACATTACATTTACTAATTTGCATTGATAGAAGTGAGGACATTCTATTAACACAATAACAAAAACACATGCAGCTCAAATACTCCAAACATGTGATTCTCCTTGAACTTGTATTTGTGCAACTTCTTTTGAATCTTGAAATTGTACAAACCTTCTCAAATCAAAGAATCGTACAAATCTTCTCAAGCCTCCTACCTCAGCTACCAATAGAAATAATACTTTAGAAAGTTAATTCCTAGCATTTGTGTAATAAATGTAAGATCGCAAAGATAAACTGGTAAGTGGGAATTGTAGAGTTAGATAAAAATTATAGAGTAAAATTAGAAAAAAATAGATAATAAAACGCAGGTAACAATCTGTAATGAAAATAGTAATAGTAATTAATACAAACCCTGACTCCACCAGCTGAATTAAGTTACAATTTAAGTTTTCTACACTTTTTTCCTAGTTTTCTATTGTTTTAGAACAGTTTTTATGTTATTTTAATTTAGTTTATTCATGGTTTAAAAAACTAAACATGGTAAAAAATGCTTTTTTTGTTTCCCTGTTGCTTATAAAGGTTAACAAAGCAAACGGAAAATATGAAGGTAAAATAAATGGATTTGAATAATATTTTGCTTTTTTTTTAAGTTTCTAATTTTTTCTGAATTTGTTTCTAAAAAATGCTCTACTGAGAATAGTAGAAAATGAATCTCTAAGAACTAGTATTTGGTGCACTATTCATACATTGTGGTTTAAAGTTATAAGGTCAATTTTTTATGGAAACTATGATTGCTTGTATGCATATATATGTGTACATATCTCAAAAAATGTTACATTTCTAGAACTCTACAAGTTACAAAAATACAAGTGTGCTGGTTTACAGGACTTAGTTTTTCAAATATTTTTATCAATTTATATGAATTGTTTACATAAAATTATACAGGTGGGATACAAACTGAGTTGTCTTTGTTCTAAATTTTTTTATTCCTTTGCTTAATTTATGCTTTTTCTGAATTGTATCAACAGATAATCATCTGACTGCAACTTGAAAAATGCAATAATGGGTCACATCAGAATACTTTTGACTATGATACATCTTGCTAGTGATACTGAAGGATTGTTTCAATTTTGATTGAAATTGATATAAAAGTTATAAGTTCTTATCTTTGCATTAAGAGTACAAATTGTAATTTCTTCCATTTATTACTACTATTTTATTGTACTTGTGAAGGGATTTGAAATAAGTGCTAATATATTCTGAGATATCAGCATGCTTTTCTTGGGTGATTTTTACAAACATGCTTACATGCTAACTCCTATCTCATTTTTTATAGCTATCAATAACAGTAAGTTTGCATTAAGAATCAACTCTCTTAGAGATTAATTCTAGTTTAATAGCTGTGGCTAGTTTTTATTCATGATCTTCCAAGTAAATTGGCTACACAGATGCCAGTAGGGTTATATATTTTGCTGTGTTGATAGAGTTAGTTCACTTCTATCAACACAACAAAATATAGAACCCTTCTACAATCTGTGTAGCCAATTTACTTGGAATGTCATAAATGAACACTGACCGCAGTTATAGAAACAGAATTAATCCCTAAGGGAGTTAATTCCTAACAGTATACAAGAAAAAGATTATTAGAATCAATATTCTCAAGCATCTGAAAAACTGTATTTTACTGCTCTACTGGAGGAACATGAAATGTGTTTTTTCTTGCATATTACTTAAATTGTAGGTAACTATTTTTGCAAGCTCCTCATGCTTCAGCAAGCAAAACAGATATTTTCATTCTTACTCAAGTCAGTTTTGAAGTTTTTATGCAACTATGAGAAGATTTTTATGCAGTGGTTTTGAACCAAATTGGTCCTAAATTTTGTTGAAAGAGTATTCAGTAAAGCTGATTCTGTGGCCAAGACCAAGTTGCTGGAACAGAACTGGGCTAAATAAGATTTAAATTGAGCTAAGTAAAACTTGTATACCAGGAAATATAAAAATGGGCAAAAATGTAGAAAATTGTGAAAAAACATTATATTCAGCGTAATGAATCATATTAAAGATTTCAATCTTTTCTTCAACTGCTGCAAGAAAGGAAAAATTGCAAATAATGCAGCTTTCTATCTTGCACTGTCAGGCCTTGAAAACTGATAATGCAAGTTTTGGTGCAACTTCAAGAAAGCTAGAAGTTGATCTTCAAGTGTCGAGTACTTTCACAGATACATAACTTACCATATTTATTAGCAGAAACTGAATATGTATAATTTTTAATTGAAACCATTTTGTCTCTAGTTGCTAGATGTACTATTTAGTTTATTCACATTTCACTTCTGACTAAATGTAAATAAAACTTCAAAAGTAATTAAACCTTAATATAATCTCAAAAAGTGATGTATCAACAATACATAGTTTTGCATTTGGTTTTCAAGAAATATCATTTGATTTTGTATGATTACAATGCTGAAAAGACCAAAAAGTTTGACAGCAGCCTGTATGAAACTTATGCAAACCTTACAGCATAGCAAGCTGTGCTTGCACTGGCACCTTTTTCAACAAATCAAATTTTATAGCTAAAAATTATTGCTTCTTCTTTGAAGTAAGTTCATATGGGTATAGGAAATTCAACTGTGACATTATTTTTGTGGTTGGAGATAGTTACCCAAGAGTGAGAGAAATTGCAGATGTACATAAAATGTCATTCATCGGTTCTACCTTGCACAGACTAACTTGGAGTCAAATTGTTTTAAAATAGTTACAGGACATTGACTAAATGATTAAAAAAATTGATGGAAATTTTAAGACATTTCAAATTGCTAGAAATCTATATCAGTAGACTAATTTTAATGCAACTGTCAGGATTCTTGAGCAAATGTATAGCTAATTATGATAATATTTGGAAACATCAGAACTCAAACTTGGGACCTTAGTGCTACTAATCAGTTTTTGTACTGTTGAACCATCAACTCCCAGGATGTAGGGGGCTGTAGGGATCCTAATATCTGGGGACAGGGCAGATATTCTGAGAGCAACTACATGCAATATTGCAAGGTATTTTCTAAGCATTTCATGTTTTAGTCCTACTTTTTTAATACGTTTATTAATACAAAACATAGGTTGCTGTTAGGAAAATACAAACACAACAAATGATATAAAAACAGAAATAGTATTTGACATTAATCTACATATGTTGCTGAAAGTGAGATAACTTTTGCACATAAAACATAGTAGCATAAAGAACAGGGTTCAGTTCTCTGATGTTTTTGAAACCAAGCTGAAACCAAGCTGAAACCAAGCTGAAACCAAACTGAAACCAAACAGAAACCAAACTGAAACCGAACTGAAACCAAAATCAAAATATCAACAAATTATACTGCAGCTACAGAATATAATTAACTCCCTTAGGTGTTAATTGCTAACAGTTGCTACCTTCAACTATTTATACTTGAAACAATAGTGATTGACCCAGAAAAAGATTGAAAGTTTATAGCCTGGATCTTGGCTAGCAAAAAGATAACTTTGGATAAGATCCTACAAATGATGATGAATGTAACTATTATATTTATATTTGGCCAATATGAAACTCAGAATTTCTGTGCTACTGCTCCAATTCCTATTCCAGATTGTGATCTATAACCCATTGTATCTGCATATATCTCTTAATTCATACTTTACTTCAGACTCATCTTACCCATTTATTCATGATTACTCCAGGGTCTATTCTACAACTTAGTTCATTCCATGAAGTTTCTTTACCAGTATTTTTGATCTACTTGCAAACAGAATTTATTTCATCACTGATTAAAATTGTAATCTTTATTCATGTAAACTTTTTTCCAGTTTTAAAAAGACTCTTTGAAATTCTACAAACTCTAGTATGTTTTGCTTTCATTTTCACTACAGCACTTTTCTACTCCCAGCAGAAGTATGCTTCCATAAGCAGCTGTAATATAACAAACACTAGGAAGAAGTCATACGGTATATATTACTACATTGCTAAAAGTGAACTTTAGCAATGCAAGACAGACAAACATTCAATTATGAGACGGGTCATGAACAATTGTGCTGTGGCACAACTCCATTAGTTAAAGTTAGAACTATTAAGTAATTGAAGAAAAAAAAGAGAAAGAAAGTATGAGCAATATATTATGAATTGAAGCAGAGGACCAACAGCTACAATGACTCAGCAACAGTGCCAGAAATACCAGTGTACTGCGCGTACTGCGATAATGTAGAAGAGTGAGATGGAATTTGCTAATTGTGACAATTTCATGCAAGCCGCATGGAGGTAATTGTATTGGCTTTATAACATATCTTATAAAATTACAAACTAAATTGTTGATTTCAAAAGACATTACAAAATAACTTTGGTGAAAAGATTGGTAAATCGGGGTAGCATATAAATAGTGCAGAATCTGGGGACTAGAGTAGTAAATATTCTAACAAGAACATTATGTCAGTAGTTGGAATTCTAACTAATACAAATTGAGAATCTTAAACTGAAATAATGCTGCAGCTAAAATAATATAGGATTAACAGGTTAACAGTTAATTCCTAGCAGTAGCATGCTCCCATAGTGTGCAATAAATTGCGGTGCTTGCTTAATAATATATTTGTACTTTTTCTTCTTCTCCTCATTTCTTTTTTTGTGCTGCCTTGCACTGTGATTGGGATCATAGTGCATTGCATATTTTGTTACTTTTTCTTTTTTTTCTCAAAAACACCACATAACATCTTTTCCCCAAGACAAAGCTTGTCAAGAAAGTAAATGCTTGCTATAAACAGAGTTTACAAATACTATCTTAAGACTTATCTTTCAATAAGGAATTTGAATCTAGTCATAACAATACTTGGTTCAAGAAATGGAGCATAAATACAATTTATCTATTTTTGAACTTTAAATAAGAAACTGTTGCAATTAAATGTAATTTTCTATCATCTTCAAAAGTTGTATCTTTTGGCTCTTTTAAGTAAAAGATAGCTACTGCAACTAGCTGCAATTGTTACTTATTTTTAAAAATTTGAGAAAGGACAAGGATAAACTTCAAACGACAAATTTTATTGACCATTTGACAACCTTGTTAAATCTCAAAAAGTATTTCAAGTCAAAATAAAAATGTCATTACAACTTTTTCAGTTATTGTGAAATTCAATGATTAATTAAATCATCTATTATATTTCAGTAAGATTGAAAGCTTTTATATTCTTTTAGAACATTTTTTTCTTAAATTTTTCCAAATTTTAGAATTTTTTTGTATTTTTTTCAAGTGACAGAACTTTTCACAACTAATTGAAATTATTTCTTTTAATCATAAAACTCTATATATAGCTATTAGTATTATTTGTTTCTAAATCACAGTTTTGATTGTTAATAGTGTTGAAAATTATAATTGTTCAGGTAAGTCACAGTGGAAACAAAGAAACGATAAAGCATTCCAGTGTGTATAGTTTAATTTGTTTAAGTCGAAATAGTTCTGATTTAATTTGCACTCATTTGAAGTAGTTTGAATTATTTCAGTCGTCTTAAGTACCGTTAAGACAATAACACATTAATTTTCTTTGATTCTTTCTAACTGTCTTCTGGCAGCACCATCCACTTAGTATGTTACTTCTTACAATATTTTTTGCACTCTTCGGAGAACTGAACGCATTTTCAATTGCGATTCGGAGTCATGAATATTCTCGAATTCAGTTGCCTCGTCTTTTTCTTGCTTCGCAGGTGTGCTTCAGAGCTAATTTAGCTCTTAAACATTATCTTTTGTTACATCAAATTACAAAAGGCAGCTCTAAAATACTTAAGCATAATATTACGAAATAAAATTTGATCAGGAAATATACGAATCTTGTAGCTGTTTGCCATATTGCGCGCTGAGTTGCAAAACTCTTAAAATAAAATCTTATTATTACAGTTTGATTGCTCATAACAATTGTAACTGCTGAGTTTAATACCGAATAGAAAATAATGTTGTATGCAACATTAAAATAAGCTATTACTTTGTGAAAATTTTTGACCTTATTTTTTCGGAAAAGTCGTATGAATGATTCGTTTCTGGAAAAAGAGTCAAGCATTCTACTTTTAAGAAAAAAAATGAACTATTTTTTAGAGAATAAGTACGTACCTTCATGTACTCTTATGCAAAAACAGATTTTTTCAGAGCAATTTAGAATCGTTAGAAGTCCAAGAAAAATTTGAAGGTTGCGTGCACTTTTAATCCTGGCTATTGCCACTATCAGACACATAGAAATATGATTCCAAGTATCGGAAAAAGCAGCTTCAAAATAACTTTAATTATAATCAATCTGTCAGGACCACCAAACGTATTTGTTACTTAAAAAAAACTGAAGCTAGACTTAGCCAAATATAACTTTTTGTTCAATTCATATAAATGAGAAGTCCCTAATACCAGGTTTCATATCCGTAATACAATGTAATTTTCAATTGCTTTTGACTTGATTGTATATAGGCCAATCCAGAGGCGGCATTTGATGTTTCTTCGCAAATGGAGGCCGAACGAATAATGAAACAGTTAGAAATGGATGGATCTCGCGATAATTTAATCCCTGATGATATCCCAAAGTACATGGTACGTTTGGTTTATCGATCGCTCATCTAGTACATCTAGTATTCAAAATTTGGTTTAGAAAAAATTATATTCTGACTCATTTTCGAAAAAATAACTGTCAAGCATAAAAAATCATTAAGTGATATAAGTGTTATTTTATATACTGATACTGTCAGTTACACAAAAAAATTATCAGCTAATCGAATATATATCGTATTAGAAATATCAGTATGCACCATCAATTGGATGCCGGTGGAGTGGTAAGCTATAAAAAAACAGAATGTATCATTTAGTGGATCATCGATTTGTGAAATATCAACTGCATATTAGCATTGAGATGCCTAATCCAAAGGAAATTTATTGATGCTTTCTTTTATATGCAATTATATTATGTTCGTGTACATAATATAATGATTATGAACTGAATTGTTTGGATGAACTGTTTATAAAACCAGTAATTAAGATACTTTAGTTGTAGCTCATGAAGGCTTTGTGTAAATCTGGTCGATAATATTAGTTTTTTCAATTTTTTTCCCATGTGCGATAACTTTCTTCATATCTCGTTGTTCTGCTGTTGCTACGCAATGATATAACTAGGCAATATCATACATTTTAAATTGATCAATAAATTTTTCAATCTTTTGTTAAATTGCAAAAGATTATGAATTTAAAGTAACGATTAACTGTCTTTTTAGAACATTTATTGCTGAACACAAAATATGCCATTTAAAGTGTCATTTTTTTAACTTTTAACCATGATAGGAAACGGTTCAAAGGACATTGACCTGTCCACCCCCCACTTTTTGCCCAAATTATTTGCATCTTAAATAATATTTCTATTGTAAAGTTAGTAAGACAGAGCAAGGTAAGATCCATTTTCTAACTCACTAACAAGGAATACAGTTAGTAAGGAAGAAACGAAAAACCACAAAAGAGAAATTTAAAGAAAGTTTGATATTTAAGTTTGATATGAAATATGATATCTATAAGACGAGTCATCAAAGCAGCTAATTATGTTGGTCAGCATCTGGCAAGCCATTGCTCTTTTAGATATTAGATGCCTGAAATATACCCAGAATTATTTCTCAATCGAAAGGTCAAAGCTATGGAAATAAGCACGAAAAACAATTCTTTCAAAGCAAGTATACGCAAAAATTTACGAAATCTTTCATTTGGAACAAAATTCCAAGGTCAGAGGTCAAATGTATTTAATAGATTTTTCAACAGTTGGAAGAAGTTTGTAAAAACCAAGGGTAGTATAACTTTTTTTATTATAGCCGAGTACATCAATTAATGATCCTATAGTTTCTGCAATGCTGAACGTGCTTAACTGTGCCAATGTCAAGAGCTTTGAATTGTTGGATAGTAGATGGAATGGTAATGAAGCATTTCGATATGACACTGATAGAGGTCCCTTTTTTGTCAAAATGAATAGAGTCGAAGATGTAAGGTGGGTAAGTAGATATATCTACAGTAAACTTAAAAAATATCAAGTTCGCTTTAAATTTTTTTTATTTATTAACGAATAAATGAAAAAGCTATATCTGTCCAAGTTCAGCTTCAGATTTTTTGGACAATAATTTTTCTCAGTGGTCGCGAAAAGTTTCGGTATACCCGAACTCACTATATACTATTAAATATAACTGTATGAGATATGCGATTGTTAAAACATACATTTTTTACATTAGCAGATGAGTGCTTTGTCTCAGAGATTTTAAAAATTCAGTTACTTTGAGCTGAGCGTTAAAATTGAATGAATATATATATCATACTACGATGATATTTTTGTTTTAATTGGCCAATTTTGTATTTTTTATTATTCATATAGCAAATGTTTCGATACATATTTCAATACATCAAGTACTCTTGGTGATAAATTATTTAGATTTTTTTATTCGTAAGGCATATATACCAATAATCAAATAGAAATTAAAATAGGGATCCAAGTTTTTTTTTTAAGAAAACAATATTATGCAGGCTCGAAAAACATTGACTAGAATATTTTGTGTTTTATTTATTTCTCCTAAGTATTTTGTTCATACGTTTTCTATTACATAGCGTTCTCATGACTGAAGCTGTGAGCTTAAGTGCTTTGGCAAAAACGAAAACTCTTCGCTGTCCGTTGCCCTTGCACCTCGGAAAATTGCCCAAGGTACTTTTTCAATATTACAGAAAATACAAAATAAATTACCATCATAAATCTATAAGAAATAATAATGCATTTTCGATGCAACGAGATCCAAATGGACCAATTCATGTATGTTTACGTACATAAATTCACAAATTCTGTTCCTTCTCTAATGATGCCATCAATTGCACTAGCATTTATCTGTGCAACCCAACATAATCAAATTGTCACATTGAAATTGGTGGTCCTAACATACTAAAGTCCCTATTTGGTATCCCTCCTGCATACCCAAGACTTAACGATAGTACCTGAATCTACTTAGAATTACTAATATCACTGGCAAAGATCTTTTCACATAAAGATAATAAAATCGTAATAATATGAATGTGCTAAAGATAGTACTAGCCATTCATCATATGATGAATGGCTAGTACTATTGATACTGACTTGTTTATTATACATAACTATAATAGTAACCTTTTTGAAGTGCAGCAATAAAAGGTATTTTTTTGGATATTGTTCTGGAACAATTTTAAGTTGGATATTGCATTGCCTACATCTAATTTCCTGTTTTCTCTTGCTGGGATCTTTTTCGCTTTCCTGTCACAGAGCTTTCTGTCTATATTAATTGCATCAGATATTGCAATGCTTTGTAAATAACAATCTATTTAAAATGTGGACGGTCAGTAGTACATTGCGATGATTGCTCCATTCGAACACAGTACAAATTAAATCATACAGTCCTTCAATACGGATCATATAAACGAATCATTGTATAGAGCATAGGTGGAGGTAATGATTTTTGTATATTAACGCTCCATACTACTAAACAAGAAATTATGCATTTTGATTTTTAAACCTTTCGAGTCATCATGAAACATAAAAATATTGAGAGATCATTGGCCCCATAGAGAAGGTCTCGTCAAAACAAAATTGAATTCAATTATTTTTATCATATAATATTTCCATGCCCAGTCGAATTTCCGTGTAATTTGGCAAAATGCTAATTTCGTGTATTTGTTAGGTTGGTGACATCGGACCAGGGGCATTTATGATATTGGAATGGCTAGATTTGAAACCGTTTGCAGCAATGCGAAGCGATATTCAAGCTCAATTAGGCCACCAATTAGCGGAATTGCATCTTTCTAATGTGAGCCATTTTCATACCAATTATACCCAGCACTTTCTAAATATTGGTAAATCAAGTTGGTGCATTGCATTAAGAGTTATTTATGCCTTCTGCATTGACTTTTGAAAAGTGTAGAATTTAATATTTAGAAAGCTTAAAACTTTACTTTTTAAGTGATTTCATTAATAGTAGGCCAAATAGTAGCTGTAAGAGTCGTCGAAATGGTTCACTCTTGAAAAGGCTGAACAGAGAGATCCGACTTGTGTAATTGAGCTGAACTGTATGAAAATCAAGATGAACTGCTTACATACAATTTAAATCGCAGTTGTTCAATTGACAAAATGGTACAGATTTGTTTGTTTATACACTGTATGATATTTATTAGGATATTACTTAAGATACTTCAATTTCCTTGCCTCTTTCGCTGAATAAAGAAGGATTTTGCTAGTTCTTTCAAGTATAAAAATACACACGTCAGAATAAGTCATTTTTACTTCTAGTATGAAAGCCATTTTTAAAAATTGCGATTGAATTCGCTCTAATTTTTGTCCTCATATGCATAATCTTTTATACTTTTTCGGACAGGCTCACGATGATTTACATAACGGGCGTTATGGATTTCCTGTTAGCAATTTCCTTGCGTTGACTCCGCTTAACAACGAGTGGTGCAGCTCTTGGTCCGAATTTTTTACCAGGTAATTCTTCACTCCTAGAACCTAACATCTCGCTTAAGTATATTGAAAATTAAAGGAAAGTTAGGACCCACAAGAGGTCAAGATTGAAGTGGCATGTATATAAGTATATATGAGAAATACACAGGTAAAGATTTTAGCAACCTCGAATTTGTTCGTAAATGTCGTTCTTTAAGCCTAAATGAACAATAAATAAAATTTTAAACAATTTTACTTTTATAATAATTGAACGTAAAAAATACATAAATAGACGCAAAGTATTTGTGATTTTGAGTGAATGGAGCATATGATTTAGAAATTATATGTTTATCTGTTGGGTATTAGACGAATGGAAGATCAATGGAAAATATTATATAAAGATAAAGTATACGGAAGAGCTGCCCTGGTTGAGGGCAAAGATGGAGGTCTCAAAGATGGTTTAGAGGCTGTGATTAAGGGCATACCAGATATGTTAGAAGGAGTCTGTTCCGGCCCGTCACTACTACACGGGGACTTGTGGATAGGCAATGCAGGAGGTACACCTGAGGGGCCGTGTTGCTTCGATCCAGCTAGGTAGCATATATTTATAGATATACTGCAAGATTCGGATATAACGAATCTGTCCGGACCACTGTATTTGTTTATAATATTCGAATTTCGATGTATTCAAAATTTGAGGCGAAATTGGCACCAAAGAACTCTTTCGTTAATGTACTATACGTGAAAATTTGCTCAAGGCGAATTTGTTGTATTCGAATTATACTGAATGAAAGTTATGTAAATTTTGTACAATGGATACCATAATTTTTGTTGGCTAGGAAAATTGAATAATATCTGTTTTTGTATAATATTATAGTGTGCTATTGCTATACTGCATAGTTAAATGAGTGTTTGATTAAGGTCTACTATGCTGAAATGACAAAATTCAACTGATTAGATGGCTGTGATTCAAATCTGGACTTTTATCAAAAGTTTCCTGTCAAGTGTAATATAGTTAGTTCTTTTTATACAATTTCTTGAACTTCTAAATTTATTCAAGACATTTTTGCCGTTTTTAATTACTAATGAAACTACTCCTCTAGAGATATACGCTTTACTGCTTTGAAAAAACTCATTTGTCGAATCATATTATCATATAGTAAACACGAAAAAATTATTTCTAAAATTTTTACAAAATTTGATTTTTATGCATTTATGATGTATTGTAGTGAATCTCCACATTTTGCAATAAAATTAAAAGTAACACCCAAAAAATCTCCATAATATAATTTAAAGTCATATCATTTTAGCCAGTATACAGATATATGAAAAATGCTCAAATTGACTCTACTAACCTGTAGCACTGATTTCTGATCTGAGCACTTTTTAATGTACTTTACAGTTTTTTCGGGCATAACGAATTTGACTTGTCCATCATGGAATTATTTGGTGGCTACACGAATGCTTTTTGGGACGCATATCATGCGAAATTGCCTGCGAAACCTGGGTACGAAGATAGGAAAAGACTCTATCAGCTGTACCACTATCTCAATCAACTCAATCTTTTTGGTGATTCCGGTGTTGCTCTGACTGTCCAGAAATTAGTTGCTGATGTTCTAGAACAACAGCTGAAGTCTGCTGACAATGCAGAATAGCGACAAATTTTGTAAATTTTTGCATTGCATATCAAATAATCGAATACAATAAAATGCAGTGTAAATTGATATTTTGTCAACTGAACCAAATTGTTAATATTGTTTTGTCAGGAATTGATTTGGAAATATGATCTTTCCACTAAAATCCAAGCTGAGAAGTCACCATAGTATGTGATTGACTTTGCAAATATCTACATCATTAGTGATGCATTAATTATTCTGCATAGAATTTCCAATCCAATCGGAATGGAATTGGATTGATCAAGGTATTGTTCATAATCTGAAAAAGTGGAACTTTAATTTATGGTACTATATTTTATACTGAAAAATATAGTATTTTACTATAACTCAGCAATTTTCACTATCGCAAGATCATGAAATCCTTAAAGAAAACATGAAAAATATAGAATTACTGAGAGCAACAGTAAATCTAGGGTAAAATAGTTCTGGTATTTTGAAAAAATTTGGAGATATTGTCAGTGCCAATTTTCTTTGACGCGGATAGAAATAAAAAATTGGACTGGCAGTTGTGGTAATGATTGAGAGAGATTAAATTGTTTGTGGGCTGCAAGATTTGTTCAGAGGCGTACACATATGTTCTAATCAAAACGACTGCATTAACATGGCATAAGTGCAGTGTAACTTTTCTATTCCTTCTGATCTCTAGGGGTGACTTCGATTTAATTGAGCAACTTTTATGTTTGGTTTATAAACAAGATTTGCAACACTTGAAGAGAACATCAACATGGTGGATATAGCTGGATTCAATTCAGACCAACTGAATTGAAATCAACCGGATTGAATCGGTTTTAGTTGGTATTACAATAATCAAATCGGCTTATCTTGAACTGTTTACGAAAGGCATCAATGCATCACTCTGTTCTCAAGTTTGGTAGATTCGTGAATCTTGAAATGAAATGCCCCTAGGCACACTAGATTTATGAAGCTCAGAAATATTTAGTTTAATAAAAATGAAACTTATTTTTTGAGTCATTAATATCTGTATCCGTATACACGAAACTGAGACGCTGGTCGCTTCATATGGCCAACGTATATTGACTACTAAGCCCAGAAACTTGAATCATAAGATGAAAATGACATATTCCATGAAGAAATTTGCTCAATCAATTACATAGAATGTCAAGATAAAAAGCCAAAACTGCAATATTATAAAGATAAGAATAAAACTTTCGGGAAGTATGCATAAAAAATCGACCTGAAAGTGTTTAAAATATCCTGAAATGAGTTTTTGTAACAAAGGTAAACTAATTATAATATGTAAAAGCTTCAAAACTGGGCATGCTGTTTCAAATCTATAATCACTAGCAATTGATGTATTTCTCTTAAAATCCTTCATTTTCATAGTAACATTCTATGCAAGGTTCTAAACATCATTGATACTAGCACATATATACTTCTTTTATTACTTTCATGCCAAAGTGATTTTATACAATTTTCAAGCAAAATAATTAACTTAGGCATCCCAAATTTCAAAAAGTACATTACCTGCACAATTCCTAAAAGTGCCAATGGGTAGTTTTCTCGTTTAGACTGGAAGTGAAGAATATTGCTAGTAGTGATTTCAACTACCTAAACATTACTGTTCTAGGAAAATATAACTTTTTCTTTCTGTTCAATTTCGAATACTTGCATAAGTGTACTATTTTAAAATACTATACTTATTGAAGAAAAAGCATTAAAAATTATATTTTGAAATTAGACACTACTGAGTAATGCTAAGAGGTCCACAAATCAATCTAAATTTATTGCTGCTAATGCAGAAAAAACTGTGCTGCAATTCTCAAATACAGAAATTGATACCAAATTACTGATATGATGTGGTAAGAGTAAAAAAACCAGAGATACATAGAAAAGAGAAAGAAAAAAGACTTGACAAGCACATAAATAAAATAATGAGAAAGGAATGAAGCACTTTACCAAGTCATGAGGGCTTGTAATCTCATGCAACATTTTACTCTAAAAGCAGCGATATATCTGAATAGTGAAAGTTTTGCGATATAACAAAGAATACTTGTCTGAAATCCATAGATTGACTTTTAAGTTGGAATAAGTTTTGAAGATAAAAGTGCATTCTCAAGTGATCACGAAGTTCTGCTGAAAAGAGTATGTCATATCGGAAGATTCACCAGTATCACATCCTACAGAATTCTGATTGAAGCTAAAAATACTCCAAAACGTCGTATTTGAGGTAACAAAAGAAACATTACTTTGAATGTATGCTAAAATTTTGAATATGAATTTGTAAAATGGACAATAATTTTAAATGGGAACAGAACAGCACAGGAAGCAAAATCTTATGAAGTTCAAAGCAGCTTCCATATCAATTCATATTAAAAAGCAATGAACACAAGTAAAAATAAATAATTTATTGAATTTTAAAATGCAAATAAATTTAATTAAGAAGAAACTACAGCGAACTTGCCTATTTCATTCTGTTCGGCTTCTTAACTCAAGTTCTAATAGATCCATCAACTCCTGTAATGCTGGCTTTGCCATTTCCAAGCCTGTAACAGACAAAACATAATGAAAAGATGCATGAATGTATTTACTGAATTATGAGTCGCTAGAATTTGAAAAAAAATTAGGTACATTTATAAATATATTCCTTATCGTAGAAGCAAAAGTTCCAAAGTTATGCTGCTATAGCCAAGCCATATAATAAGTGAAAATACTCAGACACAGCAGTTTGAAAGAGCCCCAAAATGAACCATAGAAAAGCAATATACATATATTAATTTTTTAATGAATTTTGCATAGAAAAAGTTCTTTCTATAAATTTGACAAAGATACTAGTTATCTAACAATACACGCTGAATTAGATATCCCAAATATTAAAAATTAATTCGTTCAACTTGCATGATAAATTTAAAGTATCAAGTAAAATTCGTTTTCTGAGATAGAGTAAAATCCATTTGTTCTAAATATTAATAACTTCTGGCAACTGCAGCGTTAGAGAAGACACGTTACATTCCCTACGAATACATGCTAACTTTAAGAATTTCATACATATTGGAACAGACTAAATATAAAAGCCTTCCCTTTCTGTTTCTATAGTTTAGTAAGTTATATCATTTAGAACATTTTAAGATGATAGTTTAGCCTAATCCGAGGTACTCATTTGTTCCAATTAGAGATAGTAATTTAGCCTGATATGTGATTTTCATTTAGCCCAATTCGATGCACTAATTTAGCATAATATGCGGTGCTCATTTAGTTCAATTTGAATTGAATCTATCTATACAAGATATTGCAGTTGCGCATGTTAAGCTCAGTTTAATCCATTCATGTAGACTAATATGGAGGGATACAAAGCCAAAAATCAGGTGCAAATTGAGCGTACTATGAACCGCTGATTTAGATAATTGGAGTTGTCAAAAACCCATTGAGAAGAATATACTTCCTCTATGGGTTTTGGCATTTGACTAAATTTACCATTATATTAAGATTGAGTATTAAATGCAGTACAAAATGATAGCTTACTTGGAATAATAGGTTCAATAGACATTCGAGATTCAGAGTCCGAATCTCGTTCGAGTGATGATAATCTCCCTTTTTTTCGCTTTTTTTCATGCTTTCGTTTACCTTTATGATTGGTATGTATTCGTTTTTGAGAATTCTGCGCATATTAACGTTGAAAAATAAACGAGTCCATTATATTAATATAGCAGAAATTAAAACACAACAGATGTAAGCCGATTAAATACAATTCTAGTTGAAATCGACATTTAAAAATTTGATTAGTCGCTTTCAATCTATTGAAACAACTGGTCTTTTGTGACAGGTCTGAATAAAAATCAATTTTATATCTCATATTTTTCTGTAGATATTTTAGTAACAAAATAATGAATGAAACAAAAGATTTAATTGACGAAAATATTTTAAATAAATAATTTTATTAATTTTTTCACAAGCTGCTTAGAGTTTGAATTTGCTGTTCATGAAGAGCGAAAATTCATAATAAGTAATTCTTCAAATAAATAGAAAAAATGAAAAAAATTTAAGGATATTGCAAACCTGGTCCTCTGCATGCTTGTTATTCGACTTAAGGCGCATATCAATCACCTTGTGCAAGGTTGCCGGATCTTCAGCAACACGCTGCCGAACTACAGATTTGTGCTGATATCCTTTTCCTACCTATCAAGAGTAAAAAACGAAAAAAACTGAAATACAAAATGAGGCAAATTAAAAAATTGTTCAAGATAAAAAACTCTAATGAAAAATACCTGAACGAGCAAACCTTTAAAATTTAAGTTATTAAATATTTTAGAAATTTTATTATGAGACTTTCCTATTTGATATCTGAAATTGGCACTACCAAGAAAGAATAGAATATGGAGAGACTACAAGAGCAAAAGTGTTTGAAGCTGTAGACTTTGCGATATGAATAAATAATAAAATTTATATTGATAATGCATTGTTTGTTTTTGTAATTGTGTTCAATAAAATTTCCATTAAAGCAGCTCTATTTACTAATGATAAAATTGAAATAGAATATTTGAAATGAGAATTTAAGTAAAATACAAGCAAAAGAATCCTACATATATTTGAAATGCTAACACTTTTTTAATTATAACCATTTTCATTCAATCTATTGTTAAATATTTATATTTCTGTTGTGTAGACTGCTGACATAAAATTTTATTCAGCTTTTTATTCCCGAATTTTAATTCTACGTGTAGGTTTTCAAATGACCTTTTTACAGTATCAAGAGACGATATGAATGCTTGGCACGCAGTACTACATAACTATTAATATTAATTCTGTATTCGTGCGATTAAAGCACGTATTCGTGTGATTAAAGCATGTATTCGTGTGATTAAAGCACGTATTCGTGTATCAAAATGGTACTTTACCTCAGTGTTCCGAAACTGCGTCTGGTCAACAATACAGTAACTATCATTTGTATCGTCGTATTCCCTGTCTCTGAGTTCTTTCGCTAGCTGCAATTCCATTCGCAATCCAGCATCAGTATTAGCTGTGCGCGGTATGAACTGTAGCTCGTCTATCCTGCCATCCTCAGATTCTGAAGACGATGCATCTAGAACGGCACGTTCCAGAGCCATATTCCGTTCAAAATTTCGGTCAACTTCTAAGAGATTCAAGATCGGAACACGAAATTATCAGTCTAAACTTACTGGACAGGAAGAATAAATTGGATCACATCAATTTACAAGTTTTAAGCAAGTGTAAAAAAGATACTGCGAATTGATGCAACAACCTAAAAATTAAGCCGCCAGAATCACTTAAATTCAACTAAAAACAAACTAAATAACTTTATAGATATTAAAATCAGTTTAATATGTTTGCGTCAACGCTGTACTTAATTCCAATATTTAGTTGTTCCTCCTCGAAAAATCAAGTATTAATCAAAGTTGGAGGCATAATTCATATCAATGGCATTGTTATAAACTCAAGCAAACATGTTGGATAGAGGAAGAGGAATAAATGGCAATGCTCGACGATCAACTTATTTAGCGCAACTCGATCAGCAATCCTCGTTCAAGAAACCTGGATGCGGTATTATTTCCCTTGCTCTGACGGTGCTTTTCGTTATCTTCGGTACAACTATTAATTTCTTGACATTTCCATGCAAACATTTATCATATCCTGTTGTGAAATAGCAATGCCAGCTCTTTCGAGTAATGGAAAAGCTTCCCGATCAGAAATAGTGCCTAATATGACGCCGTTAGTAGAATTAAATAGCCATCCCACATCATTCAGGTAAATCTTTTGCTTTTATTTTTATCCTTTTTTTAGTTTTTATTCGTGAATCCCTGTGAACGTCATGATAGTTGTATAATTGGATTTTTTAAATATTAGACCTTTCGATCAAACCTGAACTGGCTATGTGAATTAGTTCTTAAAGTGTTGAATTAAAAGTATTTATACTACTTGCTTTAATCCATAGTTGAATTTTTACGATTTGATGGTATGAAATATGAACTATTGTGCAAAAAACTAAGAAATATGTAACGACAATGTTTTTCACTAATAATTTACTATATTGTGAAAACCATATAAATTTTTTAAGGCTTTTTTTGCTGACAAAAAAAGTTTGGCGCGATCAGGACATGATCGACTCTTTGATGAAATGCTGCTCTACGAGCTTATGTATTAGTGTTGAAAAACGCAGGATTTACTAAAAATAGATCTAAAATCAATTTCAGTGAATCCTGCTAAGTCGAACACTAAGTGGTGGATTGCATACTGTTTGGTTAAAGCGGGCGTTCGGGTTAAAGTGATTTTAACCAATTATTAACTTTTCCAATATGTAATGAGTTTCAAGGTGCCAATCAATTTTATATATTTTTTTTTATGTACATATATCTGTAAGGGTTAAAAAGTTTTTTATTGGCCTTGATTATTTTTTAATTAAGTTATCAGAAATATAAGCTTATCTGGACTTTGATGATGGTATAATCCCCATATTACTTCTTGAAGTATCGTTGAGGTCAATTAATTCGGCATCTTTAGAGCAATACTTCTCTACCATGTTGAAATGCAGTTTTGGCATTCACCAAGTAACTAGTTCCTCTTTGTCAGTTTCATCCGACTCGTCTTGCAAATCTTCAGTCTCTGCTTTCTATTTTTAGAATCTCATTTTCCCAATTATTACTAGTTGTTGGACACATTTTCATACCCTCAATAAGTAAAATGTAGTTAATTCCCATCTTTTCGCAATCATCAGTCGATCATTTATTCTAGAATTGAGTTGGTATTACATAAAATTATTTACCTAGTTATTCAAGAATGTAAAAAACCGGCCAATTGTTTAAAATATTTGTAAAAATGTGTTTACCTTACAGGTGAATGTATTAATGTTAAAAGATTCATCGGAACTAAATTAGAAGTGTCCATTACATTGTAAATATCATTCAAGAGTCAGGTGTTTGGATTAAAGAGGTGTTTAATTTAGCAAGTTTCACTGTAATTATCTTTTTATACAGCTGAACCCCTCTAAGTTAGCTCATTACATTGAATCGCGCTGCCAGTATAAAATAGCTGAGGCAGATCTGGACAGGTGGTATTGCCACTATTTCAGCAAAGCTATCAAATTACAGTTGATTCATCTATACTAATTATTCTGTTTAACCCAAAAAATGCAAACGAAAAAGATCTTAAAAATGCAATTAATAATAAAATGAATCGTGAGTTTTAGGATACAAATAATTTTCATGTACATGACCATCTTTTCGTTCTGCAGTGAAATACTTAAAACTTACATATTGCTCAAATTCTTATATACAGACTCTTGGCAATTACAGATTTAGACTCGCAAAGTCGCGTAGGTGTTGAAGGAAAATCATTTCACTCTATACTATTAGAGGGAAACTTGTACTGGGATGAACATACTGAAATGTACAAGGTAAACTGGGGAGAGAGTCAGAAGCTACATAGCGGTCATAACGAAGCCGGTAGGGGTATGGAATTAAGCGAACTCGTTGTATTCAATGTAAGAAATACGGAAAGGTTATCGAATTTTTCCTTTTACATTACACTTGAGGGCAGTGACATTTGGTTAATTTTATAATATGTTTTTACAAATTTATAATTTTTGTCCCAAGATACTGCATGCCAATGTTAGATAGTAGCAAGAATTATAGGAAGTTTTCAGTTGAAAAACTTGCCTTCTAACTTGAGCAAAATGTTATCCCACTCATTCAAATTTTAGGTAGCTTGTTTTTCTATGAGGCGAAACAGTTAATCAACAGTTTGAGTCAATAGAACTGAAATAGCTGTTAAAAGAATCATTTTTGTCATCATATTTATTGTATTTATCACAGAGTGAATTCTGTTGAAAATTGATTTTTTCTTATCACCTTTTAAAATATTAGCCTGTTTCAAAATTCATCCAATGAACTCACCCTTTAAACTTCTACTAAAATGAAAAAATTGCTAGCTCCTTCTATCGCGTAAAAATTTTCTTAACCAAAATATTTTTATTCCTAATTGAGAGCAGGAATTTTAAATATTGGAAACATGTTAGTTGTAATGATATCTAAGATATATCTATTAGTTATATGGTTGATCATATAAAAAGCGAGTTCTCACCAAAAAAGTGATATTTCATATAAAGTTATTTTTCATACATATTTTTCATGTGTGCGACCTCATCATGTTGACTTTTATCTATTTCTATAGGGTCATTTGTACACTATGGATGACAGGACTGGAATTTTATTCGAAATTATCAAGTCTCAAGACGGAAAATATCATGTTTCGCCCAAGCAGGTAAGCCATTTTTACATACAAAAGAAGCAGTTCATTCAAGATATTTGCGGTACATAAGTGTACCCATAGGATATAAACGTATCCCATAATAAATTAATTATTTTATAACCAAAATTTTTGGTATTTGTCTCTTGTGCTGAAATCAGCATTCAGGGGTATAAGGTTATTCACTCACCTCAGAATGCAAGTTTTCAGTTTTAACAGATGCCTAATACAGGACCAGTGTACATTGGAAATACTAGTATTTCCAATGTCTTCAATTGTAACAGATTTGGACCAAGCGAATAATTAGTGCCACTGAACCAAAAAGAAATTTAAAGACTTTAGCATTATTATGCAAACTACAGCTGTTTCCCAGACATACAGAATATTTGGGACATATTATTATGCAAGCAGCTTCAGAGATTTATTTATCATTCATTAGGTTCCTGCAGCTGATGGCAGTAGAGTGTCAATAACATGCTGCTCCATTACTTTTAAATTTTTACATCATAGTAATCCTTGACCTGAATCTTATTGAAAGTCGCTGTCAGCTCCGCATTGCATAATTTTTCTTTTAGAGACGAATCAGTAAGCACAAATCTCCGTGCATTTTATATTCTGTGGTTGAATGGTCTTGGTGACATACCACAAGACTTTACTTCTCTATACCGAATATCTCACCATAGTCCTCCTTAGCTTTCATGTAGTGCATATACTACAAAATCTATTGGGCAATTGAGAAAGAAATAACGGAAAAAATGGGATATGAATAATTGAAAAGTAGGCTCTTAGCGAAACCCCTAAAGTTTTCATATTTTCGTAGTTGAATATAAGTAATCAAGAAAAAGAACAATTGGTTGAAAGTTGATGGTACCAAAATTCATGGTGGTTCTCAGGAGCATCATAAGAATTAATCTCATGCCATTTTTTGGGGTGATGATGGTCTGTAACGTCCACTCTAGGGCTGGATGCTATAGTTTATTGTTAGTTCATGTTTTGGTATGATAACATTAAAGTGTTATCATTCCTGTTTGTTGTTATGTTGTACTATAACTGATATAACATTGCAGTAAACTATGACTATCATAACATACCAACAAGTCATAACAATAACAGAAGATTGCAATAATACTATGAATATCATATTACGTACATATTTAAAATGCTTCTAATGTGCAACCTAATCAGTAATTTTTAAGTTGCCCTTTTGGCGGAAGTGTAACTTGGTCGTATTCACTGGGGAGGGGGTTACTTTTTTACAGTTTATGCGTTTGATTTTTTCAAAAACACATTCATGCATGCTAAAACAAAAAAGATAGCTTCATACAACATTATCCTGATGTACCCTTATTTTGCTTTCCTTTTTCAGCTTATGGTTGAAGGCGATGGCACTGTAGATAAAGGCATGAAAGTCGAATGGGCTACTGTGAAAGATGATGAGCTATTTATAGGTTCATTCGGGAAAGAATACACTAATTCTGCAGGAGAAATAGTATCGACTAGTAACAACTGGGTAGTCATATACGACAAAGACTGGAAGGTAGATCGATATGACTGGACTGAGTACTACCAATTAATGCGTGAGGCGACTGGGACTAAGTATCCTGGGTACGTTATGGTTGTATGTATTCGTATTTACGTAAATACTGATGTTTATATGTACTAACTCAGAGGGAGTAAACTTTGGTTATAGTGAATTCATCTTACATTAATTTTCACTTGCAACGAATAAACGGAAAAGTCATATTGTGCCGAGTTCAGGATTTCGGTTCTATTACAAATTTATTTGGTAATCCTGACAGTTTCGTTAAATCTGAAGCAAAGCAGCTTAACTGCACATGTAAAATTGTTCTTTTTGTGGTGAAATAGAAGACTGATGATAAGGTAAAAATTTCATGTCACTTGAATAATTTTCTTTTCGTGCAGATATATGATTCACGAAGCTGCAAACTGGTCTCCGGTAATGAAGAAATGGGTATTTTTACCGAGAAGAGTTAGCTCTGAGCCTTACGATGAAACGTTAGATGAAACCAAAGGATCAAACAAATTAATAATTATTGACGAATCCTTTTCCGAGGTCAGTTTTTATTTTAATTATGTCTATGCAGTAAATTTTGAATACAACAAATCTGTTGAGACCGGCACCGAATGTATTAGTAGTATTTCATAGGCTGAAATGGATTTTTTGCAATATTCAAACTTTCTTGTTCATATATTAAAGTTTGTTGTATTTAAAATTAACTGTATAATTGAATGAACTCATCTAATTATCTGGAGGTACAGCAAAGAACTTTTCTGTATTGAACCCTGAAATTCCATAGCCAATAGTAAAATTTGTTTAAAAAGAGTATTGTTTTTGCCTTTTCTCAAACATTTCATTTGTGATATATCTTGAGGACAAAATAGGTATCAGCAACAGTCAATCTAACAGTGCTGGTTGGTTGAAAGAGGCTCTTCGGGCTGGCTCAATTTGGATATTTAATTATTCTTGGAGACAAAAAAGTGTTTTATTTTTCAGCATCTGCATAATGCCATTGGTTGCAACACTATTGAAGAATATACTCTAAAAAATGAAAGTTCAATATTTTATAAATTGGTGGTTTTCTGAATGATATATTTTTACTTGAGTGTTTTATTGACTTCGTTTTCTGGTGCCTATTGATATTTCTAATTCGATATATTCGATAAACTGTTTACTTTCGGTGTAGCCGGCCGTATCAGTTTATAGAATATCATCTGCACATGCTAAAATGAACTAGCCTTTTTTGGATTTGAAATGGTCTAGGTTAACTCAAAATAATTGAATTTATTTGTATTACATCTTCCTCCAAATTTAACGCTTATGTGTACGTGATTAAATACACTTTACTGTTATTGGCTTGTAATGCAGTCTTATCTCTCCTGAGCAAGCACTTTTCTCAAATAATTTTTTTTCGTTGTTTGGAAAATATTGGTTCCTATAAAAAATGTTTCTGACTAGAGTAAAAAGTCTAATGAACTATACGAAGAAATTTTCTGAGGTAATATTCTTGCTAAAATTAACATCCTCTCTTGAGGAAATACTCTCTCCTGAGTTAATATTCTATCTTGAGTTAACACTTTCGTTTGAGTTGTTTTTGTTCTTGTAAAAGTCTTATGTAACACTGTCAACTCGATAGAGAATATGTCGTACATTAATGGAATTTTTATCATGTAGGTTGAAGTTAGGGAAGCAGGTGTAATAACCCCCGAGCGGGGGTTTAGTTCATTTAAGTTTGTACCAGGTAGCCAGGATCAAGTAATTGTAGCCTTAAAGAGTGAAGAACGCTCCTCAGACAACATCCAGGTAACCTTTGAATATTAAGTAGACTTGAGAAAACTTCTTTGTATTCGTAAAAAATAGATAATGATTGGTTAGAATTAGAAGTATATAAGCGATTTTTTTCATTTAGAAAAATATTTTTTTCGTTACAAAATGTTTATTTCTTTAAAAAGGCGAATAACTATTATTTAAATTCACAATTAGAAGAATTCTTATATGTATAGAAGGATTTGTCATAGGTTATGCTTAAAAATTATGCTACAGCAATTGTTTGTTTCAATAAAAAGGCGAGTAATGGATTGTTTGATTCATAATTTAAAGATTATGCCAGTAAACTTTGAATATGACAAATTTATTTCATCTAGCACTACTCAAAATCTACAGATTCATTGAAAAGGTGTTGCTATAAAAGTAATTTTAGTAAAGATGCCTATTCCAAGCTAAAAATTTCATATTTTTAAATGTGCAGAACTCATTTATAACCGTTTTCGATCTTGATGGGCATGTGCTGCTAGAAGAATCTGAGCTTCCCGGCCATGCTAAGTTTGAAGGATTAGCAATTTGGGCTCTCTGATTGGTCTATATTTCTTTGGAGTGTCGAACAGTATTGTAATATTTAGCAAGTAGATGACTATTCTCTGTGTGCTTGAATAATTTTAATGTAAGTAGTGTACGCCGAATTTTTTCCTTTTTGTACTGATATTTGCCGAGAATAAAACTAACCTTAATCTGAAAAATGTGTAAAAAACTGGGAAATTATGGATATGCGCAGATATGTATTTAAGTTTTTTTAAGAGAATGAACTCAAAGAAAAAATAAAGCCTACCATTTAGGGAGTGCTGATGATGTGGTGGCTTAAATTGCTTTGTTTTAATAGTTTTGCTGGAAGAGTTGTGAGCACTGCAAAAATGATATCAAGTCATTATTGGCCACTTTATACCGAAAGTTCATGTCGGGAGTGCTGCACAGCAGCGTCGATTTACAATTCTTCAGTGAGCTAGGATTTGATTGGTGATGTCATTTAAATCAGGCAAAAAGAGCTTGATTGACTTGAACTATTATTGCATACAAAAAAAAGAGTAACTTTATTGATTGCCTTATATACAATATCACCAACAGAATGCTGGTTCATTGAGGTGTCTGGAGCGATTACCACTGAAGCAAAGCTCATGCTTGGAAAGCATAGCAATTTTAGTTTTGCAATGGAAAAAAATATTTACATAGTTTTGAAATATAGTAATCTTGTAAGAAATTCAGAAAATGAATCATTAAATACATGAAAAGTCTCATTTGCTGCTGCTTCTTAATAGTCGACCTTAGAATTAGATTCAATCAAGTTCCTTAGCTACCTTTTTCCAAAAGTATCATTAGGCTGAGAAATAAAACTACATTATGTGCCTATTTTATTAGTAATATAGAAAAACATAAACAATTCAATATAAAAACGTGGCAATTCATAATGGCTTTCAGAACACTTGTTATGAATGCACGGGACAAGTTAGCAACAAGTAAGACATAAAAACTACAGAAGGCTAGTAACATTATGCAGACATAATATACATTGTTGAGAGTGAATAAGATACACACTCAGCAATATAACAAACAAAATCTTGATGCAGCTCACCTGAAGAGTCACAATATGATGCAGCTAAATAATGGAACAACTCTTAAGAGTAATTCCCTTAAGAACTAATTATTTTAAACAAATTAGTTCCTAATAACACTGCAATATTTGGAACTTTTTTCTGAATGTGAAATATATAACAGGCTCTAAAGTTATCTCATACAAAGTTAATTCAAGCCAAATTGTTTGCTGAATGGTTTTGGTGCTTTATTGTTAATAATTTGCTGTTGAATTTTTCAAGCAATGCTTTATTGATTAGATGTATACTCTGTCTATGGAATTATGTCTCCAAGTGAAAGATCAGCTTATGGAAATATACTAAAACACTATTCTTTTCAAATAACTGTGCACAAAATTTAGCCTGACCTTTCGCTTGGGACTAAATTCTTGATCAAAGTAGAACGTTATTTAATAAAGTATTGATGCTTGGATAAATTTTCAAGCAAATCTAAAGTGCTGATAACATTGTCAGAAATTTCGCGCAGAGCTATCAAGTCATAAATATACCCAGTAATATATCTTATGACCATTATTACAAGAAACAAAAAAGAAAATCCAAATTCAGTTTCAAAGCCATTACTGATAATAATCTGACTTGAAAAGTCTAAAAATTAATTTGTGGTGACTTTTAATCTATCAACTAGAAATGAATTGGTCATTTTTCTTTGCCTAATGCGTATGTCTTTTTGTTTTGTTTTGCAGAAGAGAAACATCTTCAACAAATATACTAGTTCTCTCAAGAAGAGTATGTATTCAACTAAAAAAATTAAAATGGCTATATTTCCATAAAATTTGGTTAAAATGACATATATACATATGAAAAATGGTGGTCATCCAAATTTCTAAAACATAAAAAGCAGAAATAAAAAAAACCTTCAAAAGCACTCAATGAAATTCATAATTGTGTCATGACGAATACGCAGCACCAATAAAAAAATGATAAATATACAAACTCATTTCTAGCAAAGTACTGCTGGCATAGATGCATTCTCCAATCAAAAATATCTAATTTGACCAAATGTACAAGCTCTAGACTGATTTTCCTCGATATATAATGCTAATAGACTACTAAAAAATGCACGAACCAAAAATTTGGAACAAAAATATACAGAAGTGTGCGCAAATTTGACCCAATAATCTGCTTCCAGCCTCAGATGAACAAATGCAACAGCCTGAAAAATTGTAAATCAAGAGAGAAAAAAATCGATTAAAACCTTAGAAATGCAAGAATTGAAATGACAATTTTACCTTCAAAAATGCACTGAAATTATTTTGCTGTATTGTGTACTTGTGCTATATTTATGTACATATATGCTGCATTGACAAAAAGTAAATTCACTCAGAAGGGGCACGAACTCGAATATCATCATCGCTGCTTTCAGAATCAGTAGTATCAACCTGAAAATACGCAGAATAAAAAACAGTTAAAAATGAAGTTAACCTTTTACACACATGCACGAAAAAAAATAATATGCAGAAATCTTTGGAAAAATGAATTTACTTTTCACAAATTTTCACTTATAAGTGCACAAAAAGCCATATTTATCCAAGTTTAAAATTTAGCAAATTTCTAGAATGGCAAATATTTCGGTGGTCCTGGCAAATTTGTTTAAGTTTACTACGTTTTCTATCGTCTAAATTAGAATGAAAAAGTATTACTTTAAATAAACAGTAGCCTTCGGATGTAATGAATTTGCTGTAAACTAGTTCTCACAAAATAAATGGATAAAAAAGTCGTATTTTGTCCAAGTTCAGCTTCCAACTTTCAAGCATAACGAGTTCACTATGTGATCTCGGAAAATTCACTACTTATGAAGTTATTGCTCCATTCTCTAACATTATGTCATATAAATTTCATGCAAATACTAAAAAATTTAAACTGCATCAGTAATGGGAATATTGAAAAAAATCAATAAAATACATATTCGTACCACATCGTCAGTTGGAAAATTGCTTCTGAAGTGACTTTTCACATTAAGTTGCCCTCTCAGTTTCATGTTATCTTCGAGAGCAGAAGTAAGCTCGCTGGTCATCATATCTTGTTCAACCTTAGAAAAATTTAACTCAATAAAATATATATAAAATCCTAGCTCGAACCGGGTCATCCAAAAAGTTTAATTAACAGAGAGATGAACGAACGAGAACAATGTTACTTGTTAAGTAATAAGAGTAACAGTTTAAATCAAAAAGCAGTTCAGATAGCTTGAATAAAAAAAACGCAACTAACCACTAAATTCAAATGAAATTCCGAAGTGAGGAATTGCACTTATGGCACTTAAAATCAAGGCAATAGTCATGAAAATAAATATGCATGCTAAAATAGAGGAAATAAGTCATTTTATTCTTTTTTAAACTTAAAGCTTAATATTTTTACCATGAATAACAACGTTAATCTTAATCTGCAGTACAGTAAACCTAAGATATAGCGACTCTGTCAGTACTACCAAATATACAAGCTACATCAAAAAAATATGGAACTGAACTTGACAAAATATGGCTCCTTTATTTTTGTTGTACGTGAAAACAGGTCGTTGAAGATGTATTTATCATGTCCTAAGTTTACTGCAGTTCAAATTAGTCATTGCCACTCTTTACAAACTATACAACACATTAAAACAACTAAAAAAAGCAAATACGGTTTTAAATTGTTGCCCGAAAATGAAATACTTGAGATTAAATTATCAAAATCCCCCTCATACCCCTCCCCCTCTTTACCAACATATTATTTAGATTGTACCCAAAATTTGGACATAAATGTAATTAGAATAGAGGCAAAATTAAAATTGGTCTTAAAAAATTGATTTGATATTAATTTTTTTGTACTGGTAGGCAAAACACCCTCAATATCATGGCACTGCTGAAATAAGTGGTATCCGTTGAAAAGTCACATGAATAGGCACTATGAAAAATAATAAGAAATTGATTCATTTTTAATTTACTTTATTGTCGTAATATATTCGTGATAGAGTTAGTTTTGAAAGATACTGAAAATGGGTCTTTTTGAGGTGAGAGATTTTTCTTATTAGCATAGTTTCGATATATCTATAAAATCAAATTTAGATCAAGTGGCATAAATAAGAATATATATTGTAAGATTTGAATTCAATATAGAGCCAACTCACCAGCTTACTTTCCAAAGCAATACTTTTCAGTAGCTCTCTGCTTAAGAGAGAATCAAAGTTCATCTTTGCCTCTACTGCCTCTGCAAGCTCTAACTTGAGCATATCGAGTTCAACCTTAATAATAAAAAATATACATATTCTTTTTGTTGTTCAAAATGCGCAAATTCTGTTCAATGATAGAAAGACAAATGATGTCATTAAACAATATTTTAAGAAATAATTGAAGAAATAGTTTAAATTTAAAGAATTTCATGAATATTGACATAGATGTATTTAGAGATATAAAAAAATTAAATTTGAAAAGGAATTCAATACATCAATTGTACCTTTGTTTCAAAAAAGCAATATAACTGAATAATTCCAAGAACTTAAGTTTAAAGAAAAAAATAAAAATGTAGCAAACTAAATGCTCTATGACAAAGACTTACGAGCTGGGACTCATAGCTGCCGATTTTTATGTCAGCTCCATCCAGCTTAATGGTGAGATGATTAATTTCGTTTCTGAGATTTTTGTTGGTTTCTTCAAGTTTTTCCTGAAAGATGTGGTTACATTTTAGAATCAATTTTAGCAAAATATCCCATAAGTAGATATTGTAAAACAAAGTTATAATATTAGTAATTGCCAAGTAGATGTAAATAGCTGTTAATTACAATTTCATATGTATTTTACAAATTTTTGTTGAAATGTAAATTTCCAAATTATTTCAAATAGATTTTATTGAAATGATTACCAAGTCTAACTCGTATTGGTGATTTTTCCCCAGTGTTTCAGTAAGGTCAATAAATAGATTACCCATATCTCCAATCATATAAGTAAACATTCGATTAAACTCCTCCTAGAAAGTCATTTCAAAAGTGACACACAGTAGTGTAACTGAAATAATGAAAAATGCTTACTGTAATTCGTGCAACGTACTCTTCGTTTTTACATAAAACTTTCAACAAGTAGTCCGATCTTTCCTTCGCAATTTTCATTGGTTCTGATTCTAAATCCTACAAAATTCAAAAGGCAGTGATTAAAATATGGATATTTATCGTGCATAGATGCTAAAACCAACCTCAACGAGCCCGAAAAATAACATGTCGAGCTCATTCTCCAAATATGCATTGCGATCATCCAAATCGCTTAGGCGTCGAAGTTCAATTTCCTACACAATAGAGTATTAACAGCGCTATTTTTTTCGTTTAATAAGTCAATTAGAGTTAATAGAGTTTACATATTTTGCTGATTTGTGCTCCGCGGCACGAAGCTGATCCTCTAAAGTTTCACATCTATCCAATAACACAGCCACTGCATCTTCATGATTACTGAAACTATATGCACAAAATGTAGCACAAGTGGTTAATCATCCAACATTATTATGCTGTGAGACGAATGGGAGATACTACCTGCTTGATTTGGGAGCTGATGTCTGTACATTTTCTTGTCGCGATACCAAATTTGCTAACCTCTTAAACCTTTACGGAAAATATGAATTTGAACCAAAGAGATTATAATTAAAACAAATTGAGACCTGCAGGCTTACATATTTTTTATATTATAAAAACTTGAAACATAATACTTTACAATAATTGTCTTTGATTGACTAGGAGCTTCGCCGATTGTTGAGTAACATTATTTGGCAGTTTCAGAGGGCTCCAAATCTATTCGTGCAAAGGTTGGAGATCACTTGAAGAATAATTTACATTTTCCAGTAACAGTAATGTCTTCGTATAACTGTTTCTAAAAATACATATTTTGTTGCCTTCACCGTTCAAATACTGAAACTATGCAGAATTATTCCTAACGTTGGAGTAGTCTTCGTAGAGCTGTTGCTTGGTATAATAATATCAGCATATCTGTCACTGAAAACACACTGGGAAGATACTGGAAAAGTTCTACTGGAAATGTTTTACTGGAAAAGTTACTTGGAAAGCTTCCTGGAAGGCTCTCTAGAAAGATTCCAGGATAATAATTACTATCACATAAATGTTGCTTAACATGTCACTAGCCAGCAAATCTGAAAATATATGCTCCAGTAAGGTTCCATTGCACTAATCAACGATGTGCATTGCTCTAATTTTTCAACCTGTACCTTTAATGCATTGCTACACAAGGAGAAGCATCCCATAACACCCTTAAATATTATTCACTCATTTAATGCGGACTCTGGAATCTCAACCAATTACAAGGATAAGTCTAAGATAAACTTGATTAGATCAATACAAGTTGAATAGCAGTTTTTATTATACGCAAATGATACTATAGTTGACAAATTATAAAAATAAAAAAATTCAAATTTACATGGCCAAATGACAACAGACAACAAAGACTCAAACAAGTAGCAGCTCTGCTCTATGCAAACTTTTTACATTTTATATTTTAAAAACATATATAATCTTTCAACTCCATCAACTGCTGGTCAGAGCCAGTTCTTCAATAAAAAAACATCCAAAAGTACCGTAATGTACAAGTCAAGTCTTTAAACTGTAATGACTAGTGAATAATCTTTAAAATTTTCATTCATAGCTTTTAATTACAAAAAACAAAGTTACTCACATTGCAGGTTGAAATTTTTCAGATGCAATGTATATATAATTAGGAGAAAAATAAATTGGAGCACCTTCAAGTAGTACAGAAATAAGCCAGATTCATAGTAGAGATGTAAAATATTAAGGTTGTAGTCAAGTATCTTATAGATGACTATTGAAGTGTCATGTATATTTTGTATACTAGCATCAATTGAAAAATCATGCTGATACTTTGCTCTTAATGAATCTACATATTTTAACATAAATACATTTTTAAACCCAAATAGCTTTACCAAGCTGCAGTTCTCCTGAGATTCATCATGTTGTTTGTGCCTTTCACTATAGCAATGACTTCTAATAAATGCTGCATCTCCTCATGTGCTATAGCCCACATTTTCACTTGACTTCTGGCTATCAAAAGTGAGGTAACAGCATCACATGCTGCGAAGATTTAAAAATACATATCTCCATCACTTTTATCCATTGTTTACATTTTTTAAATGTTTACCTAGTCAAAATCCCACCGTAGAACCACATATATCTAATGAGTCCTGAGCGATTGCAACGCCTACAACAAATCTATTACTAATTAATGGTTGATACAGTATTTTCAGTTCTATGCAATGCAGCTGTTAAGGGTTCATTAGATTTATGCGGTGTGCAAAGGACGTTTTTATCCGCAATAATGGACATTTTATCTTCTTTTGGGTCCTGGGCATAGTAAGCGTTAGTGTGCTAGCCTTACATATTTTCAATGCATAGACCTACTAATATTAATACTGTGCATTCGGATAAAAGTAAAATATCCATATTCAACTTATAACCAAGTTTTAAGACCAGTTTATAAAATAATTTTCTCATTTTATAAAATGCTTTTTTTCTTGGGATTTTGATTTTTTTATATGAAAAACGAGGGGCAAATTTTTAGTTCAAATCTAATGGCAAATATGCTTTGATTACCGTAATTTGTCCAACTGAATGACTGCAATACAAAAGTTTATTTTTTAAGTCATTGAGCATCTGTACTCTTGTATAGGTAGTTCAATTTAAACATGCAAACTATAAATAATGTGTGATTGTATTTGCATAATTCTATCATTCTACTGCTAACGTTTACGCTGTTCCGAATTCGACGTTTCATGTTCATCAGTTCCTAATGCTGCTTTGACCGAATCCCCAAAATTTCGTAACATATTACTGATTGTTCCGAGTTTAGGCGGTGTACTTAGCGGCTCGGTATCATTCATTGCAGCCTGATATGCCCTTTTTACGCACGTGGACCCTGCAATAGAAGTAATTTAGAAAAAAAAGTGAACTATTACATTTATATATATAAAGAAGAGTAAGAACTAATTTCTGAAATGATTCATTGGAAAAATCTGCCTATATATATATATGTATTCCACTAATTTCTAAAAGAAAAAAATAACTTTAGACCCATAAAGCTAAGAAAACTTAGCCAGATTGTATACTTAGGCCAACTTGACATTCATATTGATGAAACAGCTGATTTCAGCTTATTTGCTGCAGCTGCTGTAATATTAGTATTACAAACATATAAGAATTTCAGGGAGGTTGGGCCACCGAATACCTCAAATCATACGCTACATGCCCACACTGCGTAGAATCATAGGATGCTTTTCAACTTATTTCGTATTATTTTTACAAAAAATTATACAGGTTCAAAATCGAGCCTATCTGATGATCCCTTTTGAAGTAAGGGTCACCCCCAAGAAGTAAAGAAGTAAAAAAATTTCAAAAAATTCAAAATTTTTTCCCAAAATTCAGGGCTCCTCGTTGTACATAGTTACCTTTGTTTCAAAGAGCACCTCTACATAATGCTGGAAAGACATGAAATACATAGAACAAAACAGCTTCTAAGTTAAGTAAATAAAATTACACACTGTACAGGATAACCAAAAGGCATATATCGCTGTTGAAACATCAAAATTCTTCTTGCTCAATTTGCAGGAATAACCTTTAGTTGAAAAAACTCATTAAAAGGATGGCATATTGACCATTTCAAAAAATAGTTTCTTTTCATACCGGCAATGGGAAAAATTTGCTGCGTATTTCTAGTCGCATGTTCCATAATGCAGTTTTTCCAAGTACTATCGAACATAGGAGCAGATGGAAATTTATAAAAGCATTCAGCTTCACGAGCTGCCCGAACTTCACTGTAACCTAAGAGTTCGCATCTGTTCTGAATAGCAGGGGACAGAAATAGGATATAGAAATGTATAAACTGAAAACTTCGGATAAAACTAATTGTCGGAATGATCGAATTAATTCCTAACAAATGAAATTAAGCAGTAGGACTTTGCACATTACAACTTTTTGTTTTTACGTTGCAAAGGTAAATTCTATGCATTCAAAGTTTTATGTAATTATACATATGTTGATTAGTGGGTAACTATCCATGATATTCTATTTTTTAAGGTGCATAGCATACATTTCTTACTAAAAAACCTAAAAAACTTAATTTGTCTATATAACAGACCTTCTACAGTCATACTAATTACTGTTTGCTATTTTTATTGGACATGCCATTCATTTGTACAACCATACATATGTAGTAATCACTGAAAAAAATTCAATGGTTGTCTTCAAAAAATTTTTCATGATCTAAATTGCAAAAAAACACGATGCCCAACTTATGATTGGCTTAGATAAACTTTGAGGACTTTTTAATTATTCTTTTTTAGAAAGTATTTTTTTATTCAATATCTACATAAATACTAGAGAAAAGAATTGTGATATTTCAGTAGCTGACGTTGATATCATCTACCATCCGTACAAAGCAATAGCTAGCTATTTAAATTGAACCTAATATCAATATACCACTGTAGCTAGCAACTTTTCTGAATATGCAGTTTGTACATAGATTTGCTAGCAAGAGCTAGATTCTATCGAGTTTGCTGTAAATAGTACGTAGTATTTTGCTCAATAATGACTTAAAGCAGATTAAAGCACTCCAACAAACAAATAATTACAGCCCAGTTAGTGAAAATATCACCTGAAAAGATCTTTATCAGCAACGCAATAATCGTAGGCATGAATTAGCTCGTGCACTAAAAGTTCTTCCATTTCTTTCATACCCCCTTTTATCCTATTCACGCACAGTACGAGAGTAGCAGGAGGACTCTCAAGAAAGCCTCTCGCTTCACTTTCGGGGCCAGTATCTGGGCAAACACGACATACAACTTCCACCTTTAATATCCAAATAAAAAGAGAAATACATATAGTTGATAGTCTATAAATCGATGCTCTACTAATTGATATACTAATTGATACATTGTAAAATTTCACAGCTTTACACTCCACCGACCTCCCATTTCTTGTTACTTATTGATATATCGAATCCGCTACATTCGATTAGCTAATATTTTTTGATGTAGCCCATGGTATAAGTTTGTGGAATATCAACTGTAGCAGCAAAAAATTAATTTCTAGGTCAATGTGTCATGTATAAATAAAAAATATACTGTCTTCCACCAAATTCGACGCTCAAGTTATGTACATGTAAAAAAAAATGGTCATCCAGATGCAATGCCTTGGTTCATGCTAAAAGTGCCCTGTTTGAATAGGAACATTTCCAAATACGTTGATTACCTTCTAAATACAATAAAATTTCTAACTCGGTTACAACAAGATAAGCTCTAGGAATTATGTTCGGTGGAAACATGGGAGATTCCCAAAAGTTACTTTGGAAGTTCATTGCGAAGATTAATTAATACAAAAGTGTATTGAATAACAACAGCACAAACAAAAAATGCCAAGATTGAATAAATATAGCCCTAGAATAAACAGTTTTGGAATGTTTGAAAACAACTCATTTTTCAAATAGCCAAAAAAATATGGCTTTACTTTTTTGGAGGAAAATGTAAGGCTAGAAATTTTCAAAAATGAGAGGCAAGGGAAAATATACCATTTTCTTAATAACAACTTTTCCTTGTAAGAAATTGTCACCTATGTATACAACTAAGTCTTGATATCAAAGACTAACCATGCACGCTGATTCACGCCGTGAAGTATTTATTTCAGAAAAATAAATCAATTCGTCATTTCAAGAAGTTTTATTTTCCTCTGCAATATAGCTAGCCATATATAGTTAGTTTTTCTTCATGGAAAATAGCGACATTATTTAACCTTTAATTTCATTTCATTTTTGCTGCTATATTAACATAACATTTTTGAAAAAAATTATGTTTTTTTCGTTAATAGATTTTTTTTGTGCAGAAGATAAATGGCAGAAATTAATTTCAATCTTAACATTTACAGACAAATCCGATGATAAGATGCACTCTGATTTACTTAAAGTAAAGAATCATTTTTACGTGTTATACCATTACTAGGCACGGTAACCTCAGTAATGCAGGAACTCAAGATGAAACGTAGCTCCAGTGGTTTTAAAATAGCTTTACGACTTTTAGAATGTTGAAAATAAACTAATTTTAAAAATATATGCAATATTACTATTGGAAAGTTTAGTAAAAAAAATCTTGGCACAAAACTGCTTGTTACTAAAACAATAAGTAAAAAAATGCACTTTGAATCAAGGGTGACAGAGTTTTGAATGCAATATCTCAGTGTAAACTATGCCGAAAAGTTAAAAAATACATGCATATTCTGATTGCAACCAATCAAAATGAATATTTAATCGAGATCGATTTATAATTATCCAGTATGTACATGATGGTACGTTTTTATATTGAACAGATACATATCATCGATATAAATAATTATCAATATAATCTCAATCTGTGAAAAACCAGGTGCACGACATCAACAACTTTAATATTTTATCACACTTCACCTTAGATCCACAATGCAAACTATTTTTCGTTATCGATGTGTCTATCGCATCTATTAGTTTTTTTGGCCTTTCTAAAGACAGAAGAGTAGAAAGCGCTTTCGTGCACTTCGCACAGTCCCTCTCAATGGAATTGGTCATCAATGATTGTAGATTAATCGATTCTCCAAAAGTGCTAGCAATTAGCTGGATATATTTAAAGTTAAGCGTTTAATATCAGGTTTTTTTCTCTTTTCTCAAAAAATACGCTTTTCAAAACTTAGTGCACGCCAATATGACTGGTGGGTAGCACATAACTGGGTATAAATTACATCCCTGGTACTTTTTAAGGGATCTTCAAGTACATTCTTTTCAGGTATGTTTAGATATTTGAAATTGCAAAGGCCGCATTATATATATATATTGAGCTCAACCTTCCTGTTAAATTTCCGTAACATTTAAAAAAACTGTGATTGGAAATGTAGCTGTTTTTTAGAATCTATTCCTTGAAAGAAATGTTTGTATAACAGATTTGAACAATTCACTATGGTAATAATACATACATGTGGGTTTGTACAAGGCCTGGATAAATATTACTTGCCTCATTACATAATGAACTAGAAACAAGAATTGAAAATTTGTTAGTATTCATCAATTGCAAACGAAGGCAGTCTTTCAAACTCCATATTTATGTTGTATAACAGATGCGCTAAAGAGAGTTCATACATTATAGCAATTTAAATGAAGTAATGATTGTGAAGAATAAGGGAAAAACAACACGCAAACGACAAAATAATGATAAACACAACACAATAGTTATGATATGTAATATTAAGTAAGGAAGCGCGAGGGAATCTTCTTAATCACGATCAACTTTACTCTGCACAGTAGCAGGGTAAAAGTTGTTGAAAAAAGAGAGAGTGAGATGTGTTTTTGTTTGATAATAAATATCGAGCCCGGATCGGCCAGATACTT